>CAUHTR010003275.1:0-48052 GCA_959609185.1 Schmidtea polychroa
TTTTTAAAAGTTTTTCGGGTCTTATTTGTTGTAAAAACTTTAATCACCTTTAGATTCAACTCTGATTTTCGGTTTGTCTATTTTTTTTTCACTAATCTTAACTTTTTAATGTATTTAAATGACAGTTACGCCTAAAAATATCATATCAATGACAGTTTACACTATATCATATGTTTGGTAATAGTACATTAAAACATTACGTAACGTACCTCCTAATACTTGCGTTTGAGTGTTGAGCGAAGTTTATTTATTATTTCTATAGAGAAAATGTTAGAAACCAAGAAATGATAAATACGGATAACTTTATTTATGTTCTTGTATTTAATTTAAAATTTTTAATGCGTAAAACTTTTTGTGTGAAATTTATTTTGATCATAAAAATTTTTTTTATTAAACTAATATGATTTCAAATAAACAATTTAAAAGTTATTTAAAAGTAGTTTCCTAGAATTTTATTTTTTTTATTTTATTTCTTTAATTTAATTTTATTTTAGAATTTTATTTCTAGTAATGATTTATTACTTTTTATTAACACTATTAAGACTAGTACAATCACATGATTTTTATTTTTATTTTTTATCAATTTCCTAATTTTCCAAGTAAAAGCAATATGTTATTGGAATGCTATGACATCTAACTCAATACATATAAACATATGAAAATAGGGTTTTACATTTGTTCACTGGTTCCTAAAACACTCCTAGAAATATAAATTCATAAAATTAGGCAATATATTTGTCGGATAATATCACTAAAAACATTATATCAAAATATTAGCAGATGTTTTTCTTATATATTTATTTCCCACAAGTAATATTCAATAATTTTCTCCCAATCCATTGTGACTTATTCTAAAATTTCTACTAAATAAAATACTTAAAAATCATAAGTAAAGGAAAAATTATCTGTCAGAAATACTCAAAAGTAAATCAATGACCCTTCATTGTTTAATCAATCCTTTTAAACAAGTACTACAAATTGGGATTCTCAGCTCGGGATTTACCAACAAAGATTTGAATGTTACAAATTGCGGCATAAAGGTTTTGTCAAAACGATATTTCAATGTTCCAAATTTTCGGGTTAATTCATAGAAATGTAATGGAAAAGTAAAAATAACAATAAAACACTATATTTTTAAAAGATTATATTTAATGTGACCAATAATAATAATAATAATAATAATAATAATAATAATAATAATAATAACTTAATACTCTTTTTTGTTAAATAATTCCATTAGTGACATTCAAACAACGTTTTCTGTCCCAATTTTTTCATCGAAGAAACCGCAGACATTTACAGAGAACCTTGATTCTCTCTTCATTGTCATTCCGGTATACATAACTTTATCCGTGAGTGTGAAAACATTTGGGTGACAGTTTAAGATTTGCATATTAAAACAAAAAAAAACAGTAAAAAATATTTCATCAATATTTTTTTCGATTTATTATTTTTCGAATCGTCTGAACCCGAGAAATTTCTAATATTTGTCAGATTCGATTCTGAAATTGATATGGATAACATTTCACAGAGTACCCTGATTTCAAATCGAATAATAGAATTGACAAACGAAATTTAATAAAAATCAATATTCACAGAATCCCGAATAATTGAATCTATTTTAAAGCTGATAGATTAAATTAGATAGTCAGTAATATGTATTAGTCATTTTCATATTTATTTCCTCAACGCCGCAGCTGGGAGAAATTTAATTTCAAAAACGAAATGAGATGAATTTAAAATTAAAATAGTTGAGGTGGATAATTAAAGATGACTTTACATATTTATAAGTATATAAAATTTTTTTTTTAATAATATAAAATAATTCATTAAAACAAAATAGGAAAATAAAAATTTTTTTTCTTTCGGATTAAAATAAATGTATTGAAATTATTGTTGTTTTTTCCCAACATTTCCTATAATAGGGATTAATAAATCGAATTTTTTATTGTGAATAATTTTACTGTGAGCTCAATCCCTTTCAATCCGGAGGTTGATTTTAATAAAATCTGCCATTTTTAACACATTCCGAGAATTATTAAGGTGAAGATAAACAAAATTGTAACTGTTTTTCAGAATATATAACTAAAAAATTAAATTAATTAAATAAGAAACTACAAGGTGAAGATAATTTATTTATATGTTATTGCAATTATTAAAAAGCATTTAAAATAAAATTATTCCGGTTTTTACAACTGATTATTGGGACTCATCAAATGAGAGGTATTCAGTGGTAATTCTGACTTCTACCGAATCAATATTGGGGGTCCCTGGAACGTCAGAAAATCTTTTGAAAGTACTAAATAATGATGTGAATATAATTTGGTTTTTATTTGGTTTATTATTATCAACACTACCATTTGTAATTGGAAATATCCATTAAAAATAGTCAAAATGTTTCTTTTCAAATTTAGACTGATACAAATGAAACTTCGAAGAATAAGAGCACTGGCATCATTTATTCATTTGATTACCAGAATCACAGATACTATTTCTTGAAAAAAAGGATTTTTTAAAAAGAAACTATAAATATAAATTGGTCGGTTTTTTAAGGACAAGTTTATAAGAATTTTATTGTTTGAAATATGAGTTTAATATGAATTATTAAAATTATTTTTATTACAATAAAATTTAAATATTATTTACTAAAAAAATTATGAGATTCCTAAATTTATTTAATGAGAAAACTTTAGAAATATTTTAATTGATTTGATTAAAACAAATTATTTCAATAAGGATGAGAAATGTTAAAGTAAAAAAAATTAATAATAAAAAAATCAATCTGTATAATTTTATTGTCATTATTATTATTTATTATTATTATAATTATTATAATTATTATTATTATAATTATTATTAATATTATTATTATTATTATTATTATTATTATTATTATTATTATTATAATTATTATAATAATTATTATTATTATTATTATTATTATTATTATTATTATTATTATTATTATTATTATTATTATTATTATTATTATTATTATTATTTAAAACAATAAAATGATAATTTAAGCCTTTTGCTGCAAATAATGTATTAATGAAAGAATTTTCGACTATACGATAGTCCTTGTCAATGGACTATCGTATAGTCGAAAATTCTTTCATTAAATACATTATTTGCAGCAAAAGGCTTAAATTATCATTTTATGGTTTTAAATAATAAATGCTGCTACCAAGCAATCATCATTTTATATTATTATTATTATTATTATTATTATTATTATTATTATTATTATTATTATTATTATTATTATTATTATTATTATTAATATTATTATTATCCCTTATCCAATACTATATATAAATGTTTATATTAAACATTACACAGATGATTCAACATAAAATTATTCCATTAAATTTATGGAAATTACAGCGATATCCAAAGGGATTAATTTGGCTACTGAAAGAAATAATAAAGTTAATCGAAAAATTCTTCTGGGTAGCATTCTAGTCTCTGAATCAATGGAATTATCGATTGTATAATTCTAGAATAAATGACGAATATGTAAACGTCTAAATGCATAATAAAAAATTTATTTATTATTATTATTATTATTATTATTATTATTATTATTATTATTATTATTTATTATTAATATTCGATTTTATAATTTTAAATATGTAAATATACTAAATTTTTACGCTTTATTTATTTCTCACTTCCATAACCTAAAAGGAGTTAAATTTATAAATGGAACAATTTTTACAGAATAGTCTTTAATGTTTAAATAAAATTGAATTTTTTTCTAAAGTATTACTACCATAAATTGGATAGATTAGAAAGCTTTGGAATCATATATAAAATGGAAAATCTCCGAACGAAAATTCGACACATGATAAGAACTTAACCTGTAACTTTCACCTCCCTAGTTATTGAACTCTCGAGTAGGCGAGGAAATATTTTAATTGAATTAATTTTTTTCATATTTTGCCTGTCTAGAAATAATTGAAAATTTATCGAGAAAATTAAAATATTTTTATCAACGAAAATTTATGTTTTCTAATTTCCATTCGCCGGACATTGCCGCTTCGAGTAGCGGGTTGGATTTAGTACATTATTGTTTATCATCACTATATCAATTACAGGAATTTCTTTAATGCTTTAAGTGCGCGGCTAATTTGCCGTTATCTCGCATATCTCTCATTAATTATTATTATAATTATTTTTATTATTATTATAATTATTATTACAATACTGGCACCAATTAAAACTATCTCTATCATCTGTCAATTTTAAAATTTAAATCATCGGTATAAAGTCTATTGATAGTTAATAATTTAATCATTTACCTAGAGAAATGAAATATACAAAATTTATAGAAATATTTGGAAAAAAATTGACAATAAACAATTTCTACATTATTTAGACATTTAGTTTGATAATTTATCGTTCTTAGTAAAAGATTTTTGATTATTACAGTCGGTTTTATTAATTAATTATTTTATACATTTCAACCGATATGCGTAGAAATATAAATTATTTTTCATTTGACGCAGGCCAGATCAATTTTATATCGGCTCGAATCAATTTTTTAAAGAGCTGGATTGACTAATTTTCTTTCTTGATGGACATAAATTCTAATTTTATAATAATAATAATAATGATAATAAAATGTTTATTTTGACATTTTGAATCAATACTTGAACTTCTCTTTGCGGCTCTTGTATGTTTACGTCACTAATATTATTTAAAATTAACAATTCCATAATATTTGATCAAGGGATCAAATAATGATTTTGTGATCCTATTAGGATTTATTCATAAATTCTATTCTGTATATGAGAAGTCTGACCCTTAAAAGGTCTTATAAAAAGACTATAAAGTAAAATTAAAAATTAGCCGGCGTTCGTTTAAAATGAGTAAAATCAATAAATCTATTCTTTAAATTGTTTTTCTCACTTATTTTCAAAGTCAACCGCGTAATTTGTAATTGTTTTTATTTGAAATATTTTTCAAAGGTCAAATTTTCACGTGTCAAAGATTAATATTCGGCGACAAAATATTCCTAATAAAATGAAACAATCCACAACATATTTATTTATATATTCCGTAATTTTTAAAAATTTTGACATATTACAATAATTATGTGACAATAATAATAATTTTTATTGTTATTATTATTATTATTATTATTATTATTATTATTATTATTATTATTATTATTATTATTATTATTATTATAAAAAAAATTGAAGATATTGATTAAAAATATTTGATAGTGCACTTCGAAATGAAATATAAAATTATTTACGGCTGATTTCTTCATGCATGTATTTCATTTCAATTTGTTTTAAATGAATATGTAAATCGAAAAAGGATATTAATAATTCATTTTAATTTACTGTATTCAAATTTATAATAGTAATTATTGGATTTATTCAGATTTAAATTTTTGGGAATGAGATTTTAATTTTAAAATATGTTTTAATTTGTTTAAATTGGTATATATTTTTTAAAATATTTTGTGGGAGAAGAAACATTTAATCAGAGAGGAAACAGAAAAAGAGAGGTTTGTTTTATTTTTTTTTGGAGTGATAGGGACCAATTTTTGTTTAAAATACTTTTTTTATGAATAAATACTGCGATTAATGGCTTACATAATTATTTATTTGAATTATATTTTATTAATAATAATAATAATAATAATAATAATAATAATAATAATAATAATAATAATAATAATAATAATGATAATAAAATTATTAATTAATCAAGTGCATAAAAATGTCTCATAAAAGATAAGGGATAGTCGTGCTGCAAGAAAATCGGATTCATAAAAATCACGTAAAATAAGCACAGGTCATAGGTTGCCTATCATTTGACTGCATTAAATCTTGTATGAAATTGTAATTTGATTTGGCCCTCCTGTTGAGAAATAAAATTGATTTTGCTACAGATAAGATACATTATTGCAATTCATTAATATTTCTTATTAATTATCGATTATTTAGTCACAATAATAATAATAATAATAATAATAATAATAATAATAATAATAATAATAATAATAATAATAATAATAATAATAATCAATCACCTAACCATTGTATAATCAATTTATTTGTATGCGTGGAAATGTCTCGTATTTATTGATTGATAAATTTTTTTTAATTAAAAAAATTAGATATATTCCTCAATTAATTTTTGTTGAAAGAAAATATTCTATTGAAATTTGGATAAATTTTTTAATTATATTTTTGTTTATCTATAGTTTTAACATGCTTTTAATATCTATTTGAATATGGTTTCAAATACGCAAGATATAATAATAATTCTGTTTTTATTAAAAGATATAATAACAAATTATATGCAAATTGTAACGAAAAATCTATTTTATCGTTTGCTGAGAGTAAGATATTGAAATATGTTAATATGGGATAAATGTTCTCTTTTATCCATGTCAGATTTTGGACATGTTTCGTTTTTTATTGGTTTCTATCGCTACATGTAAATTATCGGTTTGATTTTTTAAGGTGCGCATTCGAATGTTAACTCAGGATTCAATTTATTTGAACAAGATTTCTACATAAAAAGCAACGTAATAGCCAAGTGTTCCAATATTCTATTATATAAATAAATGTAGTTTTAGCGGGAGGTATTTTCTATTAATGATCAAGACCTAATAATAATAATAATAATAATAATAATAATAATAATAATAATAATAATAATAATAATAATAATAATAATAAAATAATAATAATAATAATAATAATAATAATAATAATAATAATAAAATAATAATAATAATAATAATAATAATAATAATAAAATAATAATAATAAAATTAATAATAATAATAATAATAATAATAATAATAATAATAAAATAATAATAATAATAATAATAATAATAATAATAATAATAATAATAATAATAAAATAATAATAATAATAATAATAATAATAATAAAATAATAATAATAATAATAATAATAATAATAATAATAATAATAATAATAACAATAATAATACAGTAACTTCAAAATATAATGAAATGCTTTTTAAAAGAATTTTTATTATAAACAGATTTTATAATAGATTTTATTTCCTTAAAATGGAACGTACAGTACATTACAAGCACTATTGCCACACATTAATTTAACAATTTCCAATTTTTTATAATATCGGACTTTACTATATACTATAATTAAAAATGACTATATTTTACTGAATATATTTAAACCACTATTTTTAGTGTCGAAAAATTGATGGCTCAAATTGATAGATTTGAAAATAAAAATTTTAATTCCATATTAGAGCTTTTTCTATTTTTGCTTTAATAATTTGAAGTTTACAGAAATGATAAATGCTAAATCAAATAAATTGCAACAACTGATAATGTTGTTATAAGTGACATAAGTTATGCAGAAATGCCCGAACCCCCCCCCCCTGTCATCATAATTTGGCCACAATTACAACTGACAATTATCGAGCTCATAAAGACGGTCGGATATCAAATCATGTCTAGGGTTGGGTCTTGATATTTGAACTGAAATCTCATGCCATTTATTGTGAAATGTTAATTACAAACAAGGCTATTATTAATTAGGAAATTTGTGTTAAAATTGTCGATTTCATATGCTGAATTAACAAGAGAAAAACTCAATTTTCTTCAGCTGTTTTCTCTTTCTCAATCAATCCTTTCTCCCTTTTTCACTACATCATTTCCCAATTCTTTTCATTCTTGCTTTGCTCCATGGAGCATCTCATTGTATTTAGCCGGATGTGGTCATTAACGAAGCCGAGTCTTATGATATATGGATGTAATATATCGATTTGAATGTTTTGAAAGAAATTTGTCGCTTTTTAATAAGGAACAATGCTGAGAAATGAACCTCGGACGGTATGATTGATGGATTTCTGGTATTTTGTACTGATTTCTGACATAGCAGAGGCTGGTTTCTATGTTTCTCAGTTTTATTACATTTTTAATTAAAAAAATTATACTACTATTATTGATTATTTTTTGTAAGTAGTAAAAGAAATATTATTTTCATGTTTAACATATAATTCAAACAACTTATTTAAAGATTTTATGTACTTTTGATTATTTTTTATTTAAAAATTTCACAAGAAAAAGAAGTGAAATTTATTGATTGTTGTCATCGATTAAATTTTAAATTGTCTGAAAAAAAAATTATAAATCGCTAGCTGAAAGATTCTAACATTTTTCAACAAAAACTAGACATTTTTAATATTATATAGAGAAGGTAGGATAAAGTTGTTTACCGGTTTCTGTGTCAAATCAATAGTAATGAATAAGTAAATAAAATCGGTAAAAATATAGACAATAAAATGTTAAAAGTGGAAAAAAATGTTTAATTAAAACAAATATATTTTCAAGTGTTTTTATTCCTCTTACAGTTATTAATAAAATTTATAAATTGAACTTGATATTCACATTTCAGTGTGACACATTACAAATGCCGCCAAGGACAAATTAGAAATTTCTTTGCCTCTCCTAGAGAGTAAAGAGGTGTTGCAAAGTTAATCGACAACGATTTCTTATTTTTGTTTTAACAATCCAAAGCCAAACCCATCTGCTTTGTTGTTGTCGAGTTGTTTTTGTTTCTTTCATTTGGATTTTGGATTCAAATCGATTGATTTGTCGACAAAAATATTATTAAATAATAAAAATTCTTTTCTCGCAATTTATTTCTGATGATTTTCTCCAACGACAACAAAATCCCTCAGTTCACAAGTGGAATGATAACAAAGTACATGTGTACCTCTTAAAATGATATTTTCCTGTGGCGACATTTTTTGTGGTTTTTTTTGTTTCAGTTAATTTACAAACGAGAAAAAAATTTTTTTAACCTTTTTTTTGGAGTAACCTTTAAAGGAGTATTTTTTTTATTTTTTGGTGTTAATTGGTAAATATCATGTATTCAAGTGGACATACTAATTTGAACTAAATCATAATGCTATAATTTCATAATTTTCTTGAGATAGTACGCGTAGGTCGTTTGTAGTTGGGGTAAAGCAGCGCGAATAAACACGGTCTTCGTAAATTACTACTTAAAATTACTCACCGAAAAATTTTGGGCTTCAGTTTTTCGTTGGATTTTTACAAAATAATCGACGTTATTTTTATTAATTGATAACTGAAAATTATTCTTCAATGTGAAATTAATCGTCCGTATATTTCTAAAAGGATCCAACGGGAAACCTTATCTCAACTCGTTTTTATTAATTTTTTTTTCGATTTATGGCGCATTTTCCGCCGATTTAAATATTTACTTCGATTGACAAAACGGAAATCTATTTTGACGCAACCCGATTTTAATTTTTTGAAATTAATCAATAATTTTAGTTTTACCTCATTTTTACAAAAGCATAGATTTGATAAAGAAGAGTTTAAACTTTTATTTTTACAAAATATAAAAAACATAAATTTAATCAATTCAGTAAAACAATTTATCACCTAACAATAAAAGCGTTTATTTGCGATTAATGGTGAAATATAAATTTTTTTTCAAAAAATCAATATTAAATTATTCTTTCTAAAAAAAATTTTTAAACATGAAAAATTTTATTTCTATCTAAAAACGGTGATAAATAAATAAGTAAGCGGCTCATCAAATAAAGGCAATTTTTAATATTTCCCAACTCTAAATTTACACCTCAGATAAAATAATTAATAATTTGACATTTGCTTATAAATAATTGATCAGCTTCCCGTTTTGACTACTTATAAATTTCTGGGACTTTTTTATTCTCTAATTCAATAAATTGAAATAATTTCGATTTGTGGGCAAAATACAAAACCAATATTAATACACATTTCCATTTATTTACGCCCATCCTCTGCACATCATCAATAATTGTTGTCGTTCGAGCTTTTTTTGATAGAACAACTGCAGAAAATCTGTATTTTTATTATTGAAAAAGCGACAAAAAACCATTCTCAATATAATCTTGGTGAGAGTCGGCGGATCGTGAGTTGTCATTGTCGTCCTAAGAAAATTGCAGTCGGTTAAATTAGAACAAAGATTTTCTTTTCGACTAGTACATTTTGACGATAGGGATACGTCATTATTTTTGTTGATTGAGGTGGTGGCTGGGTAATGAGACTGTTGACTTTATTATTGTTTGGTGATTGGATAGCCTCCAGTGCCATCACCAGTATAGCGCTGTACACAGTGCCATGAGGGCGTACACTTCCATTCAATGTACCACCGAATCCCGCTGTGTGACTACATGTTTCATCACATGATATCAAGGAGGATGACTATGTCAGTTCTCGGCGTTTTTCCAAATAAATCATTAATTTCAAAGAAAATTATGAAAAAAAAAATTCAATTCGCTTTTATAATTTGTCATTTAATCATTAATTTTTTGATTTATAACAATTGATTTTATTTTTTCACTAAGAAAATATTTAATCATTCAAATATTCTTGTTGAAATTGCATTTTTATTTTCATTCGATTGTTTTTATTATCAATAAATAATTAATTTATATTATTTTATTCTACTCTATGTTGTCAATAGTTGAATCGAGTTTTATTATTTTTAGTGATATTCCAGTTTCGAGTTGTTCGAGTTCAGGCCACATTGGCCGCAAATCTAGCTGTGCCAGATTGAATGCGATTGCTTCACGTAGCTCGGAAGGTGTCATTGAAGGAAACTTCAATAAAGGCTCAATTGACAATTCATTCGGTCAACTCTATACAGCTCAAAACACTGGAACGATTACAACAGTATTTAATAATAACCTCATGGGAAATAACGGCAGCGGAACAGGTTCTAAAGACAGACGTAATTTATCAGAAATCGATCCACAAGCTTTCGCAAAGTTATTGTACACAAAATTAGAAGAAGTAATTATTATTATTATTATAAATTAATTAATAAATGATGTATTAAGTTTTATTAAAATATCAAAAATGAGAATTTTCGACTATTAAAATGTCCCCTTTAATATGCTCCAGAAAATAGCTTGAATGCTCAATTTATGATCTTGGTCTTTTTTAATTATATTATCTGCTTTTTGATTGGATATTCATTTGATTGTAAAATTCTTAGTTTTTATTTAAAAAAAAATTTTTTTTATTAAATTTTTTTTACAAGATTTTTAACAAAGTGTTTGTAATTATTGTAGAATAAATCATTTATTTTTCTAAAATATTTTTAAAAACTCAATTCCAGAATTCATCATATTACTTTAAATCATTATTTCACAATCTTAAAAAATTTTTTAAATGTTTACTTTAGAGTATTTACAACTCTTAGGTCCTGTTCATTCATATTGAAACCGAGCTGATATTGTAATCTTTCCAATGGAATATCTTTTACGTCGATAATCTTTAATTAATAAAATTGGCGGGAAAGATTTACAATTCCTAATATATCTAATTTACAATATGTTGCTGTCAAGAAACTATGAATATTTATTATTATTATTATTATTATTATTATTATTATTATTATTATTATTATTATTATTATTATTATTAATATTAATATTTTCATTTTTATAAATTAAAAAATACTTTTTCTAATCATTAAAACGATAAAATTTCAGAAAATCTTTTTATGTCTTAGCGTGTTTAGTCGCATTTCTACTTAATTAAACCTAATTTAGATTATCAATGGGGGGCGAGCATTGCTTTTGATTCTTTCCGACAGATCAACAAAAAGAAAACCGAAAAAAAACAAAATTCTATAATAGAAATCTTCAACATCACACGACATTATTATTGGTATTATTATTAATAAGGCAATTATGCGGTAGATTTCTAACGGATTCCAGTTCACTTTAGCGTGGCATTTTTCGACGATAATTTATGAATAATTTATCATAGAAAAAATGTAATAAATCAGATTCTGAATTACACGAAAATTGTTTATTGAGAAAAAAATCCAATTCCCAATCATTGTGTGACGAAAACTTCCCGAGTTCGGGGATTCAAGTCGGCATACCTGGTCATACTTTAGCGGTGCGATTGATAACCATAAAATAATTAAAATTAGACGAAAATGTGTACTTAAAATATAATTTAATTTTTATATTAATGATTTTATTTGCAAAAGAGAATTGACATAATTTATCATTAATAGATTGTTGAAGAGCAAGCTAAGTTCGAAAAGATTCTCCGTCTTGTGAAATCGGTACCAGCAGAGTCAGACACAGATGACAGCAGCTCATCAGCTATTAGCTATTTGATGCATTGTCAATGGGTTCATTCACAGGGTGCTAATTCTAAAAACTCCATCGATTCCGAGCTTGTCGAGGCTGCCAATGCATTGACAATGAAAGCGAGCTGTAAATTAAAAACAACTTACAGACCCAATGATTTACGAGATGATCATGCTCAAGACATTCTGGAGAATCATTGTTTAAGAATCGGACTCGATGAGCCGGGAACGAGGCATTTAAAAAGGGAGTTATCAGATGGAAAAAATAGGTAATTAAAAATATTCACATTTGTTAAAGCGTTTTAATTAAAATCTGTTTATTTTATTTTTCAGGTGGAGAAGAGAACATGATTTGGGTTCAATAACATCATACGACAGTGGGGTTGCCACATCTCTTGAGCAATATTCGAATTTAGGAATACCCGGGTCGATTTTAGAAAATGTCCCATGGCAAAAAGCTAATTTCAAATCCCTAAATATCAATGAAATCGGAATTGATAACTCCCAAAGTAGTCATAGGTATCATCATCATCATCACCATCATCATCATAAAAATCATTTTCCCTTGCCAAAAAATCAAATCATAATGGAGAGTACTGATCCTAGCGGTTTTTCGTATTTTAAAGGTTATTATTATTATTATTATTATTATTATTATTATTATTATTATTATTATTATTATTATTATTATTATTATTATTATTATTATTATCATTATTATTATCATTATTATTATTATTATTATTATTATTATTATTATTATTATTATTATTATTATTATTATTATTATTATTATTATTATTATTATTATTATTATTATTATAAGAACTTTTTCAATTGTCATCACTGATTTCTTTTCAATTGACATTGTATTTATTAAAAACTTAACTATGAATCAGCAAAGATATAAAAAAAAACATCGATATCTTTACTGATTTAGTCAAGTTTTTTAAATACAATTATTATTATTATTAAGATTATTAGTAAATGAAATCTAATAATATAAGATTTTACCATCTCAAAAAAATTTGCTTTGAATGATAAATTTAATTTTATTTGATAATTTAATTTTATAAGTAGTCATTTAAAATGTTAAAAATATTAAATCAATAAATAAATAACTTTGTTGATTTATCTGTTTCAAGTTCAATCAATATTATTGATATTAATGAAAAATGACTCCAGCTTTCTATTGATTTATGGAATTATTGTATTGGTTCAATAAATATTATGGATTTGCGATAGAATTTATTTGCTTGTTTAATTGTAAATTGATACAAGGTTGTTTTTATTAATTCAGACTCACCGACGAAAAAGAATAATATTTCTGAAGTATCGAGTAACTTCGATTCAGGAGTCAGCTCAGCCTATGAGAATATGGGAAGGCGTTTTCAGCCAATGAACGACAAGTAAGAATTACAGTTAAAGTTAAAACAAAAAAAAACAATTTTTAACAAAGCTTTCTTTATTTTTTCTAATTTTCATCAACACACCAGTTTACAAATATACTTGAATAAAAAAAAAATACTTAGAATTTTTCCGCTAAATTTTCGTCTCATTAGTGTCGATGATTAATATTTTGAAACGTCTTTATTTACCAGGACAATTACGAAGCAATCCCACCAACCCAAGTAGAGATAGATTCCACACCTACGCTAATCATTACCATTTTATTTATATTTTGCAAATATACTCCCACTCATGAAAAAATTCAGATTATTATTATTATTATTATTATTATTATTATTATTATTATTATTATTATTATTATTATTATTATTATTATTGTTAAATAAACTTAATAAATATATGTAAAATGTAACTGATCTTTCTTCCTCTCTTGATGAATCTGTCTTCAATTTTATTTCATAATAATTAAAAAAATTTAGCATCATTAAATTTAAAGAGTAGCATTATTTAGTTATTATTATTTTTAATAATGTTATTTTATGAAATTTTCATACAAACATGTTAAGCGCGATATAAAATTTTTATTAATATTTTTAAAATTTTTTTAAAGTTGTGTATTTATGTTCATGAACATCTTTTTTATTTAAATTTTATAATTGAATGTTTTTTATTCTTAATATTTTTATTTATTTATTTTGTTTTAATTTTTTTTAATGAATTTTTATTTAAATTTTATAGCCTCATGTTTCTTTAAGTGATAGTGCATATTAATATAAAATAGTAATATTAATAATAATTATTATATATATATATATATAAAATAACAATATTATAAAAATTAATACAAAATAATAATCATAAGATAATAATATTAATAATAAATGTGTTCTAATCAAAAAGAGATATTACAATAAAAAAACAATATATTTTATAAAAACAATTTAAAACATTTATTTACTAAACAATAATACGGTAACACATAGTTTAAGCTGTTAAAATCTTGCGAAAATCTTTTAACGTTTTTCAATTTCCATTTTGATGAACCCGTGGGCATATTTCATTCTGAATAATCTTAAAATAATAGTTAGATAATTATTAAAAATCAATTACTACGGCTGACCATTGAAATAATTCTCAATAAAAGATTGAGATTTAAAAAGAATCTGCTTCATTTACATGAAAGCCACTAAGACGCGCGCCCAGCTCACGCTTGATTCAAAAAGAGAACAAAGTACCAGTTTCAAATGATACTCCTTTGCTCTATTCGATTTCTGATTTAAAATATAAGAAAGATTAATAGGGTTTTTTTTGTTTTCTTTCCAGCATAGGATACCAAGGTTCGTAAATTTGTAATTATTTGATTTTCTTCATTTGAAAGTACTTCATTGAGTAAATTTATAATAAAATTGGTTGTGTTCATTTTAATAAAACATATTGACAATAACTCGTTATTTATACAAATAATTTATGAATCTGATTGGATATTGTATAACAATAATAAAAATAATAATAATAATAATAATAATAATAATAATAATAATAATAATAATAATAATAATAATAATAATGAGTTTTAATTTTAATTATTTACATGATTTTCTGCAAAATTGTGTAAAAAAAGATTTTACTTTATGATTAATAAAGACGTGCAATACAAGTGCAAGTTAAATAAAGACATGTGCAGTATAAATGCATAATTAACGAAGACATTAAAAATAAATTTTACTAAAGAATTTTAAAATAAATTTTTCCAAAATAAAAATTTAGAAAAAAGTTTAGGTCATAAAATTTTTCTAGTAAAAAAAGTATGAGTCATAAATTAAGAGTCATGTTCTTTGTACAAATGGACTTAACCGAATTTTTTGAAAAAAGTATGAGTCATTCTTTTCACCTGACATGAATTCTTTGAACACGTCTGTGAACCATACCATGAGTCACACAAAAGCATTTGACTCATCAAAAATACCGTTGACTCATCCTTTGTCTGAGGAATTATCACTCGGATGAGTCATGCTTTCCGCCAGTCAATCAGAACGCTTTGTGCCAGAGGGCTCACATCTATATACTAATACAATTAATTTAATTGTTCAATATTTAAAATTTAAATAAATTTTCGTCTTTTAAAATATTTTCTTTTCACTGGCCCTAAACTAATATTATAACATTATTATTATTATTATTATTATTATTATCATGAAAATTTTCCCTTATTTCATAATTTATTTATCAATTATGTCAACAATCTCCTCAGACTTGTTAAAGTATTATATTTACTGAAATTTAATCCCAATTCTTAATGCATGACTAGTGATTTCTAGAAAGACTTTAGATTTGCTTTTCGAGTTTGTCTGTAAATAGGAGAGAACAAATCTAAATTTCCGCTCAGAATTCTGCAGCTGAATAGCTAACGATAACGACAACAACAACTTCATATTCGGAAAATTTTCTTTGATTGACTAAAATAAAATTTGTATCTGTTTTTATTTTGTTGAACCCTAAAATCTTTTAATCAACCGAATTTCCAGAGTCAGCAATTGGATGTGTAAAAATTCCAACATTACCTCAACTGGTTCATATAATTTTCACGAATACGACTCGAACAGTGCATCAGGGATTCCTCCAAATACACCTCTCATATCTGCCAGGGGCTTTACCTCACCGTCATTTTGTGACATCTATCCGAATCAAATTTACATGCTTCCGAAACCAATTAAACAGACGAATCTGTATTCACCTGTTCCCGAATGTGATTCAATACCTCATCAGAGTTTAGAAAGCTGGCTCGAACAGCAGGCTACAGTTAGCGCTTCGGCGTTAATTGGGAAAACTTTGAAAATGAACAACACAAATTTACAGAAATCTTGTTTTTGCACAAATACTGCTGGAATAAATGATTTAGGATTAGTAGCGTAAGTTTGATTTGATTTTTATCGTGATCATAAAATTTTATGTGGTCTATTTTTTAGTCCAGAAATAGGTGAGCCTTGTGATAACCGAGATCAGGCCGCAAATGATGCGAAACTAAATCTGACAAATAAAGACTCTCAAATTACGAAAACAAATACATCATCGAAATCAAATTCTCTTGTCGTTGGTTACTATATAGGAAGTGATCCGGTTCCTTACCGCACTCAAATACCCGATGCTCAATATATCACACTTGGGCAATTTAAATCATTAGTCGCGAAAAAAGGACCTTTCAGGTATGAATTAATTTTAATCTTTTTAAGTGCTTAATTACTTGTACAATTACCGTATTAGCCCAAATATAACGCGACCCCGAATTTAGAAAAAAATACTCATAAAAAATTAAAATTAAGGGAAATTCAATCAGATAAGCGTTTGGTTAGGTAATTAAATGTAATACATAGGTTATATTCATGACAATAAATTTAATTAATTTAAACGGAAATTTAATAAAAATAAAATGTTAAAAATTATCGCGTTATATTCAGGCTAATACGATAATAACAAACTTTTCTGAAATTTTCTTTTCACACAATTTCACAATAATTATATACAAATTTGATGATATTTCATTTATTTTCATTCTTGCAAAAAATTGAAAATTTATAAATTTCAGTCTTGCCGTACTTGTTTTTTATATGATATTATAATGTATATCCAAATTGATTTACATCATACCATTCTTTATTCTTACAAAGTAGTAACGCTTCCAAAAAGGAAGTATACCTAAACTTCGATTTTCTTCGTTAATTGGGACCGTAGAAAAACGACGCAAAACAAAATCATTTATCGTATGTGTTTATACCAGTTTTTCATTAATTGGTATCTTGTAGTAAATTTCATGAAGAAACCCAAATTTTATTAATACAAACATGTTTTTATATCATAAGTGTATGAATATCAACAAAAACTTTAATTCATTATAAATTAAAACAGTACATTAAATAAAAAAACTTAAAAAATTATTAAATTAAAACAAAAGTTCGCTAAATTCATAAAAATTATAATTTTTACATTTGATAATTTTTTAAATCCTTTAATTCATTTGAAACATAACGACCTCTTACATTAAATAAAACAACATAAAAAATTATAAATTAAAACAACAAAAATTCAATAAATTTCACAGAAAGTATAATTTTTAAAAATTTTTATTCTGAACTTAAAGATTCTATATCGATACTCATTTCTATTGGCTCATTTGGTTGTTATGGTAATTTCTTCAAAAAACTTTGCTGAATTGGCAAAGACTTTTTTTTCCAAATAAATTTCTTTGTAACAATTTGTAGCATCAGGCACAGGTCTTGTTACTTTTGACGAAAATTAATTAACGACGCAAATTGAAGTATAGGTGTATTACCCATATTTTTAAACTAAAATCTACTCCACTTCGTCTCCTTTTCCAATTTTGTTTAAATTTGTGATTCCTTTTTTTATATACCAAAATTTTAATAAGTATTTATTTTAATTATTTTCCATCGTAATTGAATGTGGTTAATGCTTTCAATCTTTGGAATACATATAGAGAGAAGGGTAATATTAACATTGACTATTACGCCATACTTTAGACAGTTTATATAACAAAAGAATGACTCTAAACTAGATTATTTGCATAATAATTCACCCTACGGTTTAATGATTGGAGATTTGGATTGTTCCCCAAATTCCTCGTGTTAGAAGAGAAATGAAGTTAAAGGAAACTGGGGGAAAGGTCAATGGTGAGGAAGGTAAAAAAAACTCTTTCTTTGTAAAGCTTGAAAAAATCAAACGTTATTATTAGATATCCCAATATTCACAACTTATTAGAGGCTCCTCTGGCCTTGAATATCCCCGGCCCTTTAAGGTTTTCATCGATATATACCGTAAAAGCATCATGCAATTCTATTTATCACTAATTTAATCATCTAAATTTACTAAGAAATTAATCAAAAAGAGTTTTCTAGTTTCAATTTTCACCCGGTTGATAATAAAAGGGAAAAATTAATTTCCATTTGAATTATTAATGTGAATTGGCGAATTGTCGTTTAAACCGGCCGGATAAAATGGGAATAATTAGTTTTATCGATGATTGAAGTTTTGATTGGATCCAGTGGACATAGATAATTCCATGATCTCGGTGAAATTGGGAGCGAGCCGATCTATATTTCCTCTCTCTTGTATCAATGTCGATGAAATAATTTTCTCGCCAAAATTATTCGCTATTTCATTTTTTCTCCATTTATTTCGGCAGATCTGTTCATGATTACCCGTTCGCCAGAATTGTCAAATGGCTTTCAGCTAATTTTTTTTATAGATAACAATTTTATTTGGATTTTAAATGGAAACCATTTTAATCTGTCGGGAGGAAAATGATTGATGATTTTTCCAGTTGAAGGGGGGAGAATTTATTTTTCATTTGTTTGGCGTAAAATGAAAGTAATAATTAATTTAAATAAAACTAGACAGAAATTATTATCAGAATTTATTATTATTATTATTATTATTATTATTATTATTATTATTATTATTATTATTATTATTATTATTATTATTATTATTATTATTATTATTATCATTAGTTTCTATTGTATTTAAAATTTCAGTATTCATTGAAATTAAATCAATAATAAAGTTTTATTTCAAAGCAATCCAGAAATTATTGAATTTTTCATTCAGTATTATTAAAACAAACATTCCATACTTTGAGACATCTTAATTCATCCAACAATTTTTAAAATCACATAAATTTAAAAATGCACTAATAGGGAGATAATTCCCCAATTATTATTTTTAAATTATTCTCAAAGTATTTTATCTTCATAATTTTTATAAATATTTTGCTTAAAATTTTAACTTTTTTAAATTATATTCTACTTTTTTAAAAATTTATATATCTTCATAATTATTATTATTATTATTATTATTATTATTATTATTATTACTATTATTATTATTATTATTATTATTAATATTATTATTATTATTATTATTATTATTATTATTATTAATATTATTATTATTAATATTATTATTATTATTATTAGTATTTCATAATTTTATTCGAAAGATAATACAAAGATAATTAATTGAGAATTATTTTTAATAGATATTTCTTCAAGCGGTATTGTGATGAATTCGACTGTGGAGTAGTCCACGAAGAGATTACCAGAGATGATGCTATCTTGCCATTATGGGAAGGGAAAGTTGTAGCTAAAATTGAAAAATCAGAGTGAATTTTTTGTACAAAAATTTTTCGCTTTAAAATTTGTTTTTCATTTTATTTCGATTCTCGATTTTTTAACTTTTCAAATTTCATTCAAAACACTACTGATAATAATAATAATAGGAAAATGACAGTAAATTAAAACAAGAAAACTTTCTGTGAACGTGAAAATTCGAAATCAGTTTTAGTTGGTTTTTAATTTATTTTTAAAAATTGGAAATCTCTTAGAAAAACAAATGTTTATGTGTGTATAAAAAAATCCACGATTTTAACAAATATTTTATCACGCCATGAAAATGTCTATGTAAATATGTTATCAATTCAAAAGGAGAATCTTGTTATTTTCAATAAATCAATATTTTCTATTTTTGTTTTTATTGATTTCTGTTGAGCTTGATTGATTATTGGGTGCGATTGTTGAGTAGAATTATCCAGATTTCCTTCAAATGCCGCCAACTATGGATATATCACATAGGCTTATGTCGTTTGGGATTCCGGGTGCAAAATATTTTTTTTAAAAAAAGTTTTAGTTAAAAATATTTTGTTTAAATGCATAAAATTATGTAAATGTAAATTATTGATGAATTTTGAGAACAATAATTTAAGAATATATTATTTTAACAACTTTTCATATTTCATATATTTCGAGAGGTGTAACAGATGTATAAAAAAGAGATGGCTTATAATTTCGTTTTGTTTTATGATGTCTGAATTAGAGCGGATTATCTCATAGATACGATATGCTTAAATAGAAATAATTCAATGATTATTGTGTAAAACAAAATTTTAAGTATTACTGAACGGGGAACTTCAAACGTGAAAGTGCTAGAGCCTATTAAGGGGTTATTAGGGGTAAGATACGAATTTTCACACGTTTTGACTTTTTTTTTCTATGTGTATTAAGATTGTTTTTGAAGGCAAAAGTGTGATTTCTGCATTCTTCGACTCAAAACTGGTGGACTAATATTGTAAATTATTTACGGAAATATATAAATGATCATTTTGTTTAAAATTCACTATTTTTCACTATGCCTATTAAATTTAAGGAAAAAACTATCACAAAGGTTTTTAACTTTTCCCAAAAAATGATACAATTTTTAAAATTACCAAACTTGAATTATTTAGAAATTAATTATATCCAAAATTAAACAGATTCTTTAACTGCTATTCAATTGTTGGTACTTCGAATTGATAGTTCATTTCATTTCTATGGTATTGACAGTATTGACAGTATTGGCATTGGTCCTGACACATCAAATGGTTATACTTTCTTACATTTTACTTTGTTAAGTTTTTAAATTTATAAATCTTCACAATTATTATTGTTATTATTATTATTATTATTATTATTAGGGGACCATTTTTTAATTATATTCTCCATTGGATCTTCACTTACTAATTCATGACTACCGATGGATGATTTTTCGTCACTTTATTCCTAATTATAATTACTAATCTTTTGTTGCTTTATTTGTTGTCTTTTAAATCCTAATTTCCTGTCACTTATTTATCTTACCTGAACCATTCAGAATTCCGGCCGACTTGCTGCATTTAGCCATATTAATTATATGTTTACTGAACCTCAACATATTATATAAATTATTTTTGTTTGTTTAGTGTCTCTTCGTATAGTCGAATTTGACTTACGTTTGTTCGTCGTGTTAAAACAAATTCTAAAATTTCCAGTTCTATCACAAAACAAGTGAGTACAAGTGAGATTTTCAACATTTGTGTTGATCAAATTTCAGTTATTTGCGCTGCTAAGACTTGTCTTAAAATTAAAAACTCCACAGTCTTATAGTTCATTTTTAAAATTTATCCATAAATATAATAAAATTGAAATAATTTTTCAACCACAAAACTTGATACAAAATGGCAAAGTTCTGCCCCAATCAATTACATATTGAAGTACATGAAGGAATAAAAATATTAAAGGTTTAATTCACTCATTATTTATTTAATAAAATCCCTATTTTATTCATATAAACCTTTTGAAACAACAGTACTGACTGGCATGAGACCATAGTAACAGGCTCTGAACAGAAGAGCAATGACGATAAAGAGGGGTCCTAGATTATATTATTAATGATTATAAAATTTAAATTATAAATATTATCATTAATTCCAATAAAAAAAGATAAAATAAAATATAAAAAAGATAAAATCTTTCTTATGTATTATATTCACTTCCTAGAAAGGCTATTCTATCCAACAAGCCCTACTTTCCGGTATAAAAATAAATAATTAAATAATACTTTTTCATTTAAGAACGAATAAAAAAACAAATCATGACAATATATAAGTATTCAGATCAGTAACGGAATTTACATTTGCATAATGACATCAACAAATTTTAACATAAGTTATATTGGAAAGAGAAATCCAGTGCCAGTCTGTTTCTATTAAAAAATGAAAGTAATTAAAGTATTAGTAACTTAATGAGTTTATTAGTTTAAACTTTAATAACACAATAATAAATTTTTTGAATTTATTTCCTTTGTACTTATACAAGTTACAACATGCCATGTCACACGTTGCTGGCCTAGTGGTAAATACTGCACTGATTAAGTTCCAATAGTAAATTTTACTTTTTCGTAGTACACGTTAGAAAATTTAAAATGATGATTTCTTGGTAACAGCATTAATTAAAGTTAAACAATTAAATGGTATTTATTAAAATTTATTTTCTTGTAAGTAAATTCACTTGAAAAAGGCAGTGCCGAAAATTCGTGAGTATCAATAAATATCGATATATTACTGATTTATAGTCTTCAAGCTCTCTTTTTAATAAATTCAATGGAAAAAATAATCAGTGCTGAAATTGGAAGAAATAAAAGTTCTTATGGTAATTTAATTAAATGGTAATTTAAGCCTCTTGCTGCTTGCAAAAGCAAAGTCAGAACATTACACCACCAGTGGCTAACGAGAGGTTAAAGATATTCACGGTATTCAAGATATTCAAGATATTCACCTTGATTAAGATTTGAAATTAATCAAGAAGGAAACGTTGTGGATTTATTAAAAATTGATAAATAGTTTAATAATATCAAAAAAAATCAAAAGAATTATTTACCCAATGATATCACCTTTATATTTCCTGTGGCATTAGATCTGACAATACTGTATATCTATTAATATATTAAAGTTAATAATAATACACCATATTTAAAAAAAATTGTAAACGTTAGTTGCATTTAAGTCAATATGGTGACTTGTGAAGGATGAGCCCATCATGCCCTTGTCCATCTTTTTTTATACTTTAGATCAGTGATGCGCAATGTTTTTCGGACTGTGACCTCTTTATTTAAATAAAAAAATTTATTGACCCCAACTAGTAAAATTTTTAACAAATGAAGTTATACAAAATTCAAAGAATATTTTTTATAAGATATTTCAAAATGATAAAACCAAGTATTTTTGACAATTTGGAATTTTGGCGACCGATACTTTGAGCAGCTCTGCTTTATACTATTGATGAGTTATTCCATTGTTTTTTTGGTTTATTTATGATTATAAATTAAAAAACTTTTTAATTTAACACGAAATTTTGGCAGAACATTTTTTCAACTGTTTTTAGTTCCAGCTTTTAGTTCCATTAGTAGAATGTCTAATATAAGTGTTGCAGATTATGGTACTTTTATCTCTGAACTTCTGACAATATTAGAGTCAATATATCTGTTTGTTAGAAGCAAGACGATTCTTGCGCTGAACATCGGCTCAGATCCAAAAACTCATCTCTGGTTCTGACCTCTAAATGGCTAAAGTTTCTGAATAACGGGATATTGTTTTGTCCACATGGTTGAAGATTTATAACTTATTTAACACATCATTGACTGCCAACAGAATATTTTAACGTTTTTAGGTTTAATTTAATATAATAAGGTTGAAATACAATTATTTTATTTGTTTTGAGATATTTTTGGGGTGAATTACAGTGTTTTTTATGTGTCAGTTACCAGTGGTAAATATGATAGTAGTAATGTTAACTATTGATATGTTTACAACTTATTTTATTAAATAGGGTAACTGAAGAAATATTTTTTGCTAAAATTCCGTTTCTAAAATATTTACTGACTTATTTTAATATTAATTATTTTCAAAATAATAAAATATCAAAACTTACATTAATTTCTATAATAAAAGTATATAAAAATGGTTCTAGGACAAAATATACATACTCAGAGTTTATCCGACAAAATATTTTGTCCCCCTATGGGTATTGGTCGCAAAGGTACTGATCACACTCAACATGTCGCAATGGTATATTATCAACAACATTTATACCATGACATATTGTCCACGACAATTTGTCCACATAAAATTTTCTTCACGAAATTTTGTCCGGCCACCATTAAAAGTATATAAAAGTAACATTTAATGTTAAATGATAAATAAAAGTTACAATACAAAGTTCAAATATTTCTCTAACAAAAAATCTTCCACTACTTTAAGTTACTAGTAAATGATAATTTCAACTAATCTACTTTAAATGAAATCAATTTACAATATACAATTCAATCGTCATATTTATATATATAGTAAATAATACAAATCACTAAAATAGTGACCATGGCGAATAATAAATATAAAAGTTTAAACACACTGTAATTTTAACTCCGAACTGTTTCAGCAAATACAAAGGGAATACACTTTTACACAATGAAATTGACAATAAATGAAGCGATTTAATAGGGTTATCAAAATTGGAAATAACATAAAATGAGAGTAGTTGCTAGAACATGACTATTAAAACCCTCGTTGTTCCAGAAAATACTTTGTGCGGTTTTCACTAATTTTACTGATATTCCATTACAAATGATAATCTTTAAAAGTGTAGTAATTATGAAAAAAAGTAAAAGCTAATGCACTGATTTAAATTTTTCATGAATAGTTTTAACATTGATGGATGACGTCATATTGTTACATCCCCTTTTGTTTCAAATGCTACTTCAATAGAAAAAGAAATAGCTTTCAGGAAAATGTATCAGAATCAAGATGTCGAAATCTTAAGAAAACTATGGACTCTTATGACAAAATAAAAAAATGTTAGGTAAAGATATAAGGTAATAAGGTTACTTCCCAACCTCAACAAAGATAAATTTACGAGCAGAAACCGTGCGGAGAAATCAATAAAGAGGAAATTAAAAGAGATTTGTCCCAGAAAATGTCAAAGATGAATAAATTGACAAAGTCAAGGAACAAATAGCAATATCAAAAATTTAAAGAGGTCATTTGTACCGTATATAGAGAGGAAATGGGAATAGTTGTTGACTTCGAACGGCTTATTTGTTTCAGGAAAAAAAATAGACCAGAAATGCTGATGACATTTTCGAGACCGACTTAAATGAAATTGAAAAAAATGAGTTTAAAACCTTGGTTAGAGTAGATCAAGGTGCATACATGGATGAAAACATCTCATTATCATGAAGAAATATACAAATAATAAAATTGAAGTTTGAAAAGCTACAGATAATTACAATTTCAGTATGTAAGAAGATAAAAAGTATCGCGTATGTGTGCGCGTTATTATTAAACTTGTATTTCATATTGGTGTGCGCACACAGATGCGAGGAATGGGTAGGTTTTCATTTCTTATAATGCTGGAATTGATTTTTTGATAGTAGTCTTTTCTGGAATTAGTTTTGTTTTAAAAACGCGTTCAGTTGGAGGGAAGTTTAAAAAATTTTAAATTTGGAAAAAAAGAATGTAAACTTTGAGCAGAGCACTTACTGGTCATGATGGACCTATTATACAGATTGCAACTAACCCAATTTTTACAAACAGTCTTATTTCTGCATCAAGTGATGGTCAATTTGCATTGTCTGGATCATGGGACGAAACTTTAATGTTATGGGATTTATCTGAAGAAGGACATTTATACACTTTAGAAAGATGTGATATTATCAATGAACTTATCTCCTCACCAAACATATATTGGCTGTGATGCAACTGGATCGTCTATCAAGTTTTTGGATTTGGAAAATAAAGTTTCGGTTGGATATCTGAAAGCTTTTCAGGATGAAATATATTATTCTGTTTTAATTTTCTTTAAAATGTCGTTAATTTGTTCTGTTTCCAACGAAATTCCTGAAGTTCCAGTTCTTAATAGATCAGAACATGTTGATGAAAAAGGTTAATTGAAAAAGACTTAACGACAAGTGATCTAGATCCTGTTATTGGAATACAGTTTTCTATAGATGATTTGATTGAAATTAAAGTGCCAATGCATATGGAACCGAAACCACCAAGCTTCACATCCATTCTGGCTTTATTGAAAGCTGAACTTATTGATAATGAATCAAAAGCAACTGCGGAAGTTAACGAAAATAAAAATTGAATTATTCTTCATTATGACTTTAATCAACGAGTATTAGATAATAGCCTTCAACACGTGCGTTGATTGCTGTAAGGACGAAGAAAAAGAAAATGCTGCATCTATAAAAATATTTGGCAAAAAAACCTTTAATGTAGAACTAAAATTTGAGATAGCAAAGGAAAACGATAGAGAGATGATCGAATTATTTTGTCAAAAATGGACCCTGTCAACAGTCTTAGGCCCATTCGAAATAGGGAATTGAAAGATTTGGAAGAATTAATCAGAATGTTAGAAACAATATAGGTATGCTTACAGACAGGAAGTTGAGAGGAAGAATTAAAGAGTATATTTCTACGTCAGTGGTGTATCAAGAAATCATAAAGTTACAAGCCATTAAAGTGGAAGGATAAGAGTAAATTGAATTGTTGCAGTCCACGGAAAAGATATTGTTTGGTTTTGAAGATGATCAAAATAGGATTTCTCGAAAGTCAGTGTTTAAGAATACAAGGCAAAGGAATCAAACATATTTCTCATAGATTGATGAAGAAAGAAACAAAATGGAGACAGCCACAAATGATTGAATAAAGTTTAAATAAATTTTCCTAAGATGTAAAGGAGCAATATTTCGATGTCTCTAAAGACTTTAAAGTGATGAAAACGTCAATGTCATTCGAGTTCACAGAAGAAAATAAATCAGACTTTAATTGTTTAAAGCCGAATCATAAAACTCTTGGAACTTTGAGACTGCCGAATCAGTGATTGTAAAATAAAACATAGAATATATATTCCACATGGACACATTGGAAACTATCAATGTATCGTTGGAGTACAGCTATGAAACCACACCAGTCAGATTTAAAACCATTAATTTGTCGAAGTCTTTAAGAAGCAAAGAGTAAAGATTTCATTTACGGTGAATTAGATTACTTTACAGTTCTATATGTCATAAATATAATTTTAAAATAATATTTCTTATAGCTCTTGAATATTTAAAAGTGTATGAAAAACATTATGTAGCAGTTCTTATCGAAACTTATGGTTACCCTTGAACTAGAATATAAACTATGAATTAACCAACTGATGGGACACATAACAAGAACCAGAGCATTGCGGCAAACGTTAATAGTAAGATCCATTTCCTTCTAGCAAAGTTAACACCAACCGACGTTTCACTCATGCAGTGCGGACACCTTGCCGCCGTATTGTAAGCTAATTCCTCAATAACAAATCGCAGACCGCACTTACCACATTTAATGATTATCCCTTTTGTAACGTTGTGCTTGATACCAATTGTAGAAATACGTCCTAATTACAAAGCAATATCAAATAATTTATTTAAAAATAAATAAAAAAACATGTTATTTTATAAAAATTAATTTTAGTAAATTTTTTCTACACCTAATTCCGAAATTTAATAACTTCTATAATCTAAAAAAAATCAATAAATATATATTATAGGAACACACAAACTTACCTGTGTGTAGAAATTTATTGTTCCGAAATTTAGTAACTTTATTATAGGTTTTGTGAAGGTGAGAGAAAAATAACTGAACACACCAACACAAAACACATAATGAAAAATGCATGCAAAATTCTTATATAGGTTTTTGTTCCGAAATAAATAACTGTTAACATATTGTTAAAATATAATTATTTTAAAATTATTAAAAAATGCAAGAAAATACTTTTAATTTAGATTCCGACAGCTCTACCTTGAGCTTTAGGGGAAAAGAAGAAAATACAATGTAAGCTTTATTCATTAAATTACAAAATATTAAAATATTTTATAGTATGTGTGAAGGCAGCATTTCAAATATTGAAGGTCCTTCGAGATCTTTTGATTTACAGAAAGAAAAAAGCCATCGAAAATGAGCTGCAGAAAGAAGATTATAAAAATTTAAAAAACTATTTCATTCATGTACGCCGATTTTTTCCTAAATGTCTTAAAAAAATAAATGTGTTTGGTGATTACTTTATTTATTTATAAATATAAAAATATCTAACTTACATTTTAGCGAAATAATTCCATATTAATGCATAAAATATCATAAATTTCCTAAAAAAACACCTGAAATTTAATTATTAATATATTTATAAATGATAAATTATAAATGATGACTAACAGTAATATTTAAAAACTCAATTATATAAAATCAAAATTCAAGTCTTAAAATATACTTGAAATTAAAAAAATTACCTGAAAACCATTTTTAATAAATTGAATAAATGAAATTGAGTAACTTCATTTTCACGTAAATGGTGACTCACTCAACTGGTGTGCACACCAACGTGAATTATAGAGGTTACTCAATTTCGGAATTGGGTGTACACCTAAATCCAGAATATAAAAATTTCTATAATCTAAAAAAAATCGATAAAATTATACTATAGCAACACACAAACTTACCTGTGTGCAAAAATTTAATGTTCCGAATGTTAAAAGTTTTATTATAGGAATTGAGAAAGTGACAGAAAAATAATTTTACATACAAACACAGCACACATAATATAAAATACACGTAAATTTAATATAGCTTTTTTTATTCCGAAAGTAGAAAGTCATTAACATACTGTTAACATATCATTAATTTAAAATTATTAAAATTTATGCCCAAAAAAAAATTGGAATTTGAATCTGACAACTCAACTTTGAGTTTTCGAGAAAAGGACGACAAAACATCGTAAGATCTATTTATAAAATATTTTTGAAGTTAATATTTCTTTAGATTTTCAGATATTTCTTTGGAAACACTTCCATTTTGCGAAGGTGAGGATCTGACAATGTAAGAATTTTTTTATTTAATTACAAATAATTAAAATATTTTACAGCATATCAGATATTTCTAGTCAAACGCCGTTGTGTGAAGATATTCAACAAGTTCCATTGACATCTTTGGAATTGAAGAAAAAAATTCGAAAATCGTAAATTTTAATAACTTATTTTAAAAAAATAATATTTCCATAGAATTTCAGAAAATGACAAAATCCGACTACATCGTCAAAGAGGCTATTAAAAATGAGCTGGAGAAAGAAGATTACAAAAACTTAAAAAACCATTTTATCCATATACGCCTAAATGTCTTAAAAAAATAAATGTGTTTGGTGATTATTTTATTTCTTTTTAGTTAAAAATATATCTAACTTACGTTTTATTGAAATTATTCCAAATTCATAACATGTCAAAAAATACCTAAAAAAACACCTGAAATTTAATTATCAATATTTTATATTATAAATGCTGATTACAAGTAATACAAGTAATTACAAAATTCAAGTCTTAAAATATACTTAAATTTAAAAAAACTTACTTCTAAAACCATAAAATAAAATTGAATTGAAATGAAAAATGAAATAAACTCGTAAATGGTGAGTCATCAACTGATGAACACACCAACATGTATTATAGAGACTTTTGTAACATGTGGAATTGGGTGTATGTGCAGATAACAGTGAAAATAATGCAATTTTGTTTAAATTAGAGAATAAATTTGGAGGTACCGCGACAAAACAACCAATAAAATGAGAATCGACAATATAACGCCAAAAAAACACCCCAACAAAATTTTAATTAGTGAATTGAATGAGAAAGTCAAACAAAATGCAACAATTGATTTTAAAAGCATTTTATTTGAAGAAAACAATCTGTTAGGTCTGTTTTGTCGGGTCATCATATTTTGATTATTGAATTTTTAAATTAATAAAATTTTATTACGCATCTATATTTTTGTTTATTCTAATTTAATGTCATTTCAAACTTCAAATAATAACTTTAAATCTTTAAAAGATAATTCAACTTCAAATTAACATAGTAGTGAAAATCATGAAATTGAAAACATACAAGACTTGAACAATATTGATTACTTTTGTTCAGGTGATGAATTCAAGTCTCTTAGTAATTTCATGGATTCAACATCAATATGTTGAGTAAAATTACTGTAGGATAGAACTGTTAGTCTTATTCAACATGCTTTGATCAAATAATACTAACTCAATATTAATATCACAATTTGTAATTCTTTTCTCAAAATCTGTCAATACAATTTATTAGATTGTTGTAGCAGATAACTCAAAGGGAGGCCACCTCAAGTAATTACTTGATTAGAACTCTCTCTCCTTTAAAGTACACTCTTTAATTTTCGCTTTCTTAAAATAAACACTTTCAATTATTTTTTTCTTCACTCTATCTTTTCTTTGACCTTTGATGACAGTTTGACTGAGTTGTGAATTCCTTTACAATTCCTCACAATAAATAATTAAATTTTATTTCTGCAAGGAACCGATAAAATTAGATTATTTTGCTTGACAAGGTCACATTTCGTCTGTCGAGCTTAAGGAGTTTGCTCCTAATTTAATTAATTAATTATGTTTTTATATTTTTAATAAGTTTCTCAAGGGAGATCAAATCAATTATATATTATTATATTCATATTCGTCTCACCATTTGCCATATTAGTTTAATCATTAATTTTTTTTACTTCAATTATTATTTTTTTTGTTTAATTGTGCTTTTTTTTATTTTTCACACAAATTTCTGTGCATTTGAACTTTATTTTAAACGAATGAAGACAACAAATAGAATGTGCAAACAAACTAAATATTAAGATCGAAAACATGTATGACGTTTAATATTAGGATATAATATTGAAAGAATTCGGTTTTTAATTCAAAGTTCACGAAAATTACATTTTTATTTTTTTATGTGTACTGGAGGCCGGTCAAAGCCCCCAAATGTTATATATATATATATATATATGAGAAAATTCTTATCCTTTGTTTAAAATAGATACGCAAATGATTGTAATTTTTAAAAAATTGGTTGAATTGTTTTTGAATTTTGGTAACAATCTATGTTAGTTAAGTCTATGTGATAGCATGTCTACAAACGTTGAGTATTCTTTTCAAGAGGCGCAAGGTTATTGTAAAATTGCAGGACAGATAGCTCTTTCACTTCGCATGGACTGCGTTCCCAATCATACAAAAAGTCAATTGGTTATAGCAAAAGTTTATGGTAATGACTAAAAATACAGAAATGGTAGGAAACAAAATTAAGTTACGTACTATGCCACCATTCTCGATAAAAAGAATTATAAAAATTAACCATAAATACATGTTGGAAGATATGGCTTGGAAGCTTCCTTGTGTGGGGGATAAATAATATTATAAATAATTAGAATAACTTGTAGGAAAACCGATAGGGTGATTGGGAAAGCACTGTGAAACTTGGAAAAGAAAACAGAAAAGCAAAAAATAGAGAAATGAGAAAAGAATAACAAACCAAAATAAATGCAACAACAAAGCGGAGAAAGATCACTTATAATTAATAAGTGCAAGAAAGCAAAAAGGAATTCCAAAATTGGAAAACAAAACAAAACATGAAAACAAAATCGGCATCTCCAAACTTTCAGAGATAACGTAGGAAATAGAAAAAAGTATGGAAAATGCAAGGAGCAGAAATAAAGGATTGACAAACTATTCTGAGTTCCAAACTGCCAGGGGCAACACCGGAGTTGGGGAAAGTATGGGAAATGCCAGATGCAAAAATGAGAAAAAATGACAAATTATCCCGAGTGCTGAACTATTAGTGATAATACAAGAGCAGTACGGGAATGAAAAAATGGATGATCACAAGTGTCAGAGAAGCGCAGACTATAAAATCAAGTCTTCTTAACGGAATCAGAAGTAGTAGTCGAAGGAAAATTGAAAAAGATAGTCGAGAAATAATTCGGAATTAGAGAAAATTAGAGAAATTATATTTTTATTTTTTGCCGAAAATTCGTGAATATCAAAAACATCGATATATTTCTGATTTATAGTTCTCAAGCTCTCTTTTTATATATAAATTTTGAGTTGACGGTCCATTATGACCCTTGCAATACCTTGGATCATCACGATAAACATTCGGACACCTGAGAAAACCCTGAGAAATGAGCCATTGAATTTTACGGGGATGTAAATCCTCAGTTAGGGATTTGTGGGTTAGCGGTCCCCTATGCATCTACTACCAGACTTAAATAATTGAGTTTGCTTTTATTTAAATCATTTTAAAAATAATTAAAAACTAAATTAAGGTAAAATTCCCAATTATCTGATCATTATCCAAACTTCATACTTCCTAATTCATTATCATCAAATCGATTAGTCCCAACACTCAGATTAGATCTTTTCTTCTCTATGGTCGATGTGTTTTCTGTAGTTTTATCCGAAAACGTAGGTGGTCTATTTTCCGAACTAACTTCCCTCACAGTATCAACTTTTGTTTTAAACACGCTGTCAATGTTGCCATTACTGAGTTTCAGTAATCTCCCACATCTTCTCCTTGAACAAACAACTTGGCTACTCGTCACACGAACTATTAATAAACACTCGCAAGGACACCGGAAAAAGTGCTGACCAGCAGGAGGATTTTTTATCGGCTGAAATTATGAAGTCACACAGAGAAGAAAATTAGTTTTTTTATAAATTTGTATTTATTTCAACAAGCTTTCAACAGAAAAATGGATAAAATACAAAATGAAATATTCATTAAGAAAATAAAGTGGAAAATCACATGGAACAAGATATCCGGCACGGAACTGTTGAGGTAATAAGTAAAAAATAATTTTTAAATTAATAGTAAAAACTAATTATATTAATTAATTTATATTAATGATTGTTTGGATTTTTAATTTAATCAACTATTTTTCCAATAAATAATTTTCTAGTTTTAATATGATTAAAGTTAAATTAATATATTAAATTTAAAAATATGTTTCATTATTTTCATTACAACTAGAAATTAAAATTTTTAATTTCGTATGGAAAATAAATTTTCTGTCCTCTCTTTTTTAATTGCTATTTCACTCGATAACACTTGATAAAGCCAGTGCCGAAAATTTGTGTTACAGGAAAATAAAAAAGATTTTATGAAAATGTTAGAAGAAAACATATCAAATGATTTCATTCGAAATAATTTTTGAATTTTGAATTTTTCTTTCAATATTGATCGATAACAATAAATTAAATAGATATTTAAAATCAACTTTAGGGGTAAATATTAAATATTAAAAATTAAAAATCTAATTAATAAATTATTTATTTTAAATAGGATAGATACACTTTCTACTCATTTTAAGATTTTATTTTTTTTACAATTTTTTCCTAAAAATATCTATTTTCTACACCTTTTTAAGAAAAGCAATTAATAAATTTAAATCAATAAAAAAATAATTATTTACCTTTATGGTTTTGCTTGCTAGTTTAATATATTAATTGTTTCGTCTGTCTATTTTTTATTGATTTAAATTTATCAATTACTTCCTTTAAAAATGTATAGAAAATAAATAAATTCTTAAAATGTGTAGAAAGTGTATCTAGTCGTTTAAATAATTTAATTAATAAGGATGTGGCTATTTATACATACAGTATGTATACGCAATTGGCTATTTATACATACTGTATGTATACGCGACTGGCTATTTATACATACTGTATGTATAAGAAATTGATTATTTATAACCTCCTGTGTAGTTGACCTAACAGTATCTAATATAGATATATATGTACATTGAATAGATAATCGAAATGTTAAATTGAAAATGACTTATTTATAAAAGTGTTGCAAGGTATTAGCTGATTTTTTTAATTAATTAAATTAATTATATTTTTAATATTTTAACCTCACTTTTAGATGACAAAACAAAGTCCGTTGATGAAAACAATGTTAATGAACATATTTTAAATGCTAATCAACATTTTAATGATTATGAACAGTTATCAAAGACTGTTAATGTATTTTGTAAAGAGCATTTCTTATACATACAGTATGTATAAATAGCCAATTGCGTATACATACTGTATGTATAAATAGCCAATTGCGTATACATACTGTATGTATAAATAGCCACATCCAAATAATAAATGAAAATTCTCGAAATATATATCCATGAGGAGAAATTATGGTCAACCTTTGAAAGGTGAATCTGTCACTAAAGTGATTATATCTATAAAAAGGAAAGAATTTTCGGTTATCGCAGAGATTTTCATATGATAGAATGTGTATATAATGGATCACAACTTAATCATTATATTACAAATAGGTTGGAACATATTTCAACGAGTGAAAAACGAAACTTATGGTATATTATGGAAAACTGTAATATGTATGTTTTCACGGTCATAACATTCTGTTTTTACCACCCTTATAGTCCATTCTCAAACCCTGTCGAAGTATTTTCCAAGTGGAAAAAATATGTTCGTTCTGCAAATTGTAACTCGGAATATGATTTGATGAGTTTGAAAGCATTTCAAGTTCTGATTGCGAGTCTTATTATTCCCACCTGAACGAGCCCATTATTAGATCGGTCCAAAATATTACTATTATGAATTAAAAAATAACTTATATTTTGTTATTTAACTCATACTTTTATTATTTATAATTCTGTTAAGCATTTTAATAATTCTGTCTCCTCGTGCTCTTGGATATTTCAATAATGAAATAAGACCCTGTACTTTTTAAATTTATCTCAAGGTAGGTAACCCAAAAAAAGATCATCTTTAGAAGCTCTTTAAATACTCTTTGAGTGATTTGACCAACTCTAATACCAAATACTTTGACGATAATACTTTGCTTTTTAGTATTTCTAATTGTCTTCGACCAAACAACTAGTTACCAGTGTCTCTGCTTTTTATACAAGTTTCTCATCTGAAAGATTACAAAAAAGTAATTATATCTCCAATGACACGATTGATTCTGTATTTAAGATCATAGGGGGTTTGTGAATTTTTGGTGTACACTTGAGATATACATAATCGTAAATAAAAAAAATCCAAAGTGTTGAAATCACACGACCGGGCGGCCAATTCACATTTACAGGAAGAGAAATTACAGTCTGAGAACCTCATCAACTAGGGACACTCTTTGGATGAATCTGCTTTTTATAATTGCTTTTGGGTTTTCTGTTGCTCATATTCGATAATTTTAGTTGTTTACATAACCATTTAAGTAGAAAACCTTTGAAAAAATACTCATTTTCTCCAATGCGGCCAAGCACTATTTCACAAACCTATTACACTGTTGATGACCAGCAGTTTTTATTCTTGAGCCAATTGCATTTTATACAATCGTAAATGCAAAGGTTTTTGCAAAGTTCGTCGTAACGAACATCGGATGTTTAATTGTTGCGAATGATGACGAGGCGAGGTGCTTGGCTCATTTGCGACACTATCTCTTGAATGGACTGGAGGATGATGAATTTTTGTTTGCTTGATTTCAATCAATTACTTTCTTTAAATTTAAATTAAATCTTTCATTGTATTGAATACAGGCCAGTGGCGTAGCGAAGGGGGGGGGGCGAGGGGTGACTGTTGCCCCGGGCGCCACAATTTTTGGGGCGCCGGATTGAACGCAATACATATAAAATATATAAATATAGCCAAGCATTGAAAAATTTTTAAAATAAACGATGAAAAAGGGATTTTATTTTTCTGTTTTCCAGTTTTTTTCTAGTTTTGTTATATTTTTATATTTTATATTTTATATTTTTTTAAAATATTATTTTTAGAATTTATTAATATGCATTTTTATATTTGGCGTTTTACATATGTCTATTTTAATATCACAAAAAATTTGTTATAGTAAGCCCAGGGCGCCAAGTACTCTAGCTACGCCACTGATGCAGGCACATGATTTCGCTGAAAAAAATCACGAATTTTATGAAGTTCATGTTTTCTCCCTTTTATAGTAAATTTGAACGTTCCGCAATAGTGTATCACTTCACGATTAATTTATAGATCATGTAAATGGCATATTTCTATTATAAAGACTAGGGGCTCTACCCCTGTTCGCTTCGCTTCACCAACCCCGTTAGACCGTGGGGTTAATGTTAGAGTTAATATCCAGGGTATTCTTGGACAGAAGTAAGATTCAGTTTATTATTATGTTTACATAACTATGATAAAAGATAATAGCATAAGCCGTTTCTAAGTAATATAGAACGATAAGTACAAAAGAATAAATACTTCATAAAAAAAAATAAATTTAAAAAAATTTAAAAATAAACAAATTAAAATAAAAAAATTAAAAGTAAAATTAGGATGGAGGGGACACTTATCTTTTTTATATATAGAGAATAATATACAGTTGAATAAGGGCACAAAATTTAAAATTGCAGTTTTTATTTTGTCACCATTTATAAAATCCTATAAAAGAAATAATAATTTAGTAGAGGTTTTCAATCATTTTTAGCAGCGGAGCACTATTTTATATTCTTCGCAAACGCGGAGCCTCAATATCATAAATGAGTTTAAAATGACAGATATTCACAGTACCTACATTTATTTTTTATACCAAGATACACTGAATTTCAAAACTTTCAGAAATTGTAAAATTCTAAGGTCACCTTTGAAAGTTTCCTCGACCTCCGTCAAGTACACATTGAAAACCACTGGTTTTATTATAAGTATTCATTCAAAGAGAGTTTTACGATAAGAGTTATTTTTAATGGGAAAAAAATACTTAATCTGTGATAAAAAATATTCGGATTAACAATTAATGTACAATTAAATTAAAAATTCATTTTAAACCATGCGATTTCCCAAATTGAGTTACCTCTACCATGACTGTTTGACAAAAATTCAGACCATTGAGTTAAATTTAAAGATTTTTAATATTTAACTGTATGCATTTTAATAAATATACTTCAATAGAACAAATCAATTTCTAGACAACTATGAAATAAATCTGTCGTGTTTTCAATTAAAATTAAAAGTTAATATGTAAAAATGAAAATCATTAAGTTCACTTCAAGTAAGGAAGCGTTTGCCTATCACATAATTTTAAAAATAAGCTTTTTGCTCCAGCCTCCCCCCATATTGCAACTAACTATAACAAAATGCTATACAACCCTCTCTCCTCAAGCGTAACAAGCACCAGTACCACCACCTCCGCGTACTTGGGCGGGGGCTAATGTAGTGCCTATGCAATACATTATATTTAATTTATTTATCAATAAATTAATTATATATTTCAGAAATAAAGTTTGTTTAAATAACTGAAAATAAAGATGAAGATTTTCAAAATGCAAAAGAAGTTAATTTATTTTAACTACAGATAAATTCGTGCTAAGTAGGAAAAACATTGATCCAAAATCAAAATCAAAATAAATGAAATTCAGTAGTTAATATCGTATGTCTTTTGATTACAAATAAAATAGTAAAAAAGTTAGGTATGAGTAAGGTGACCAGATTTTTAGATGGGCAAAGCGGGATAACTTTGAAGGAGGGGTAAGGTGACCAGATTTATAGATGGGCGAAGCGGGACAACTTTGAAGGAGGGGTAAGGTGACCAGATTTTTAAATGGGCGAAGCGGGACAACTTTGAAGGAGCGGTAGGGTGACCAGATTTTTAGATGGGTAAAGCGGGACAACTTGGAAGGAGGGGTAAGGTGACCAGATTTTTAAATGGGCGAAGCGGGACAACTTTGAAGGAGGGGTAAGGTGACCAGATTTTTAAATGGGCGAAGCGGGACAACTTTGAAGGAGGGGTAAGGTGACCAGATTTTTAAATGGGCGAAGCGGGACAACTTTGAAGGAGCGGTAGGGTGACCAGATTTTTAGATGGGCAAAGCGGGACAACTTTGAAGGAGCGGTAGGGTGACCAGATTTTTAGATGGGCAAAGCGGGACAACTTTGAAGGAGCGGTAGGGTGACCAGATTTTTAGATGGGCGAAGCGGGACAACTTTGAAGGAGGGGTAAGGTGACCAGATTTTTAGATGGGCGAAGCGGGACAACTTTGAAGGAGGGGTAAGGTGACCAGATTTTTAAATGGGCGAAGCGGGACAACTTTGAAGGAGGGGTAAGGTGACCAGATTTTTAGATGGGCAAAGCGGGACAACTTTGAAGGAGCGGTAGGGTGACCAGATTTTTAGATTTTTTAAAGCGGGACAACTTTGAAGGAGGGGGGTATCAACAAAAAATTTCATATAGAATAAAAATAATATGGTAATATTTTTTTATTTTTAACATAAGTACAATTTATAAATATAAAAAATTGTATAATATTTTATTCCTTGACATATTATTAGTTTGATTAACTTAAAATATTTGCAAAATTTTATTTTATATTTCTTTCTAAAATTTCTTTTAAGATTAGGGTCAGTGATATACTTTTTGTTATCAATATAAAATTGAAGACTACGAGTATTTTAAGCTAAGTTTAAGAAAATTTATGTAGTACGAACACGAAGTGTATCATCTGAGAAACAAATACAATGTAACTTGGTAAGAGAAGTAATATGTTAGTCTTAGTAGTCCGTAGGATTCTTAGAATGCAAAACAATGATTTTCATAAATATAAAATTTAACTTAATTCTAAAAGTCGGGACTTTTAAAAAACTTTGCGGGACGCGGGATAAATCGTGAAAAATCGGGACTGTCCCACAAAAAAGACGTCTGCTCACCTAAGGTATGAGCCAGGCATAAAAACCCATATGTTTATATTATTTAAAGTTTATTAATATCTTATTTCTACTTTTGATCAAAAAAAAACTTATACTTTCTTCAAAAAACTTATTCAATTGATAAGACCCAATGAAAATTGATTGAGAAAACAGATCAAAGGTAAACAAAAAGATAAATACTTGTGCTAATATGACATATTTGTGTCACGGGGTAAACAATAAAATCAAATTCACCGGGGAAAGTATTAAAAACTAAATTCACCAATTTTGAAAATTTTAGAGAATCACGCGTTATTTTTCCCTCCAAATCAATCATAAAATAATATAAATTATTAATATTTATACTGTAGCTTCATGACAAAATGAGCATTGAACGGCTATTTGGTTTTGAAGGCCTGATATCTCTATGATATTGAGACAAACTTGACAAATGACTGACTTGAAAATTTTCCCGGGAGAATAAATTGGTTGACTTGAATGAATAGGCGAATAAATAATTTCATTCATTTCATTTTGATCAGCTCTTTCGTAATCTTAATATTCGGGAAGAGAATAATCAAAATATGGCGAATTCATAAATAAGATTTTAAACTTACTCGGGTAAGGATTATTAAGCGCTTCGTTCATTTTCCTTAATTCAAACTTCAATATAAAAATGAATTAATATTATGATTTATTAAAACTACAGCAAACTTAATTTGCTAAATTATCCTTTTCATAGGGTCAAACCTTGGAGATATAAGGTAAGGCCTGTAAAAATATAAATAATAATAAAAAATACTAATTATAGTCATAAAATAGTTTAGGGAGTTAATGGATTAGGTGGAGGGGGGGGGGGCTTAGTAAAAACTTAATGTGCTAAATTTTTTTTAATATTTTTTTGTTATTTCCAAAAATGGGAAAACAAATTCAAAACCATTTTTCACATTTTTGTATGAAATTATAATAATAACATTTGAAAAAAAATATTATAACTTTTTTATTAAACATAAAAAATAAAACATACCTAACATTATAATGATAAATTATACATTTATTACGGTTATTATGGGCATTTCTTTAGGTTTTTCCCAGCTATTTGTTTGTGAGAATGAAGCAAATTTCATGGTAGTAGCAATGTTTTCAATCTTATTACAAATGTTCAAACCATAATCGAATCTGCAATGGCTCACAGCTAATTTATGTTCTGAAGCTGGTATTTTGACAACATAAGCACTTCGATTATTAGGAAAACGTCTTCTTTGACCGATCTAGACTTCATATTTGAAATTAATTGAGTCTAAGGACAGCAGAAATTTTAATATTGTTGGTTACTTAGGGGGAAAAGATGTTTACGTGCTTAGATTTCGTTCCCTTAGCAACCTTCATAATTTGACAATCATCTCCCTTACGAGAGCCCGTGATGATGTGTCACGTTGGTGATGCACACGCAGGTCGGAACTTACCAGCAGGTGAGCCCCTGTGGTAGGATTACTCCCGGTAAGGTTCGCTGTACGGGTTCTGGAGTGCCGTAGAAGGACTTACCTCATTCTACCAAACAAAACAGTACGACCCTGGTCCAAGGGGACGACTTTACTTATCCAATATCAATATACTACAAGATAATTTGAATTCCAACTCAGACAAACTTATAAACAATCATAAGGTACGAAGTAGACATTAATAAGATTTATTACATAAGACAGAACAAATCCAATGAGCCAGATACTTAGTGATTAAATGTTACAAAATTTATACAGAGTCCAGGATGATCAAATCACGAATGGTATTGCAGGTGCTTGTCATTTGTTTGTCACGAAAGCATTTCTCCCTCGGCTAACAGGGCATCTATATCTACCTGTAGCCGAGCATATTCTTGAATATGTAGTGTTTCGGATGGGATGATTCGATAAGTTTCTTTTGCGATTGGCGGCAAATAATGACGCCTCCAAAGCTACGATTGCATCTCGGCGCTTCTGGTTCTTTTCAGCCCGAGAGGAGCGTTTTCGTTTTTTCGAAGACGATGTGGCAGATTCATTGATAAGACCGTAAGACGCAGTAGAAGTTGTTTCTTTGGCGACTACCGGCTGTATACCGTGTTCCTTTTATGGCTCTGAGAGAACTGGGTCGATTATTGGTGGAAATTTCAATCCGTAACCAGTGCAGCTGGTTAATGGTAACTGTGGTTCGTCCTCACGGTGATGTAAAGGGAACACATTTGTCCCATCCTTAATAGGATATTCTCGCACCCTTTTCCGCATTTCGGATTCCGAATACACCTGGTGCAGCGCTTCTGATTGAGCCCTAATTGTTAACCTCTGACAACGGCTTTCTTCAAGGAGACTGTCCCTACAGTGCTCCAGTCGCAATACTTTGGTCTTCTCTTCCTTCATGTGTAGCGGGGAGAACCATGTACATTCGAGTGTTTCGATGCGCTTTTTTAGAACCCCTATATACTCATGCAGTTTCCTGATGTCTGCATTTTTATCTGCACAAGAAAAACATGGCTTTGGCCCTTTTTGTGGTAAACTTGGTTCGCACATAGCTAAAATCAATGAGGAAAGTTTATCGAAGTATAAGAAAATTCATCGTAAAAGGTATTAGACATTTGGATAATTAATGTCCTTCCCCCTATCTTGCAAACAACCTTGATCTATTTTACTCTCCGCATTATCCAAATCAAATTTCGTCACTGGAATTGAATCATTAAGGGCGAGACTTGATCAATGAATTTTTGTTTTTCTATATTATTAATTTTCAATCGTTACAGAGATTTTATATTTTATTAATTGTGATGCGTTGAATGTATTATCATTGACAGTGAAATTCTACCCTTATTACAAATCCATTTTAAAAAGAATACGTACTTATGAAAATGAAAAATTTAAAAATAATAATTATTTTTATCATATCATAATAGTCAATACCAATACCAATTCATAAATAAAAATCATTAATCATTACTTGTTCCTTTTGACAGGGTTTTCTCAAACTATTAAACCGAATTGGATATAGTAATCAGTGGTAGTATTCGAAATTTGTTCTTCGAACGGTTATCGTCAAATAACTTTCTCTTCCGTAATAAATTCGAGTTCTCAGTAAATAAAATCCTAATGATCTAATGTCGCCCCTGTAATAGGTTTCGTTAGAGTTTGATTTCGAGTCCTGTAAAATTCCTGAATGTCGCTAATGAGTAAGTTTTGTTGTTGAAGTGAAGTTAATCCATCTTTAATGAATTTGGTAGAGTTGATTCCTGTAATGGATTTTAAAGAAGTTCTTAAAATGAGTAAAATTTTACCTGTAATGGATTTTAAAGAAGTTAAGCGAATGACTTAGTGTTCGCCTTATATAGTATATTTGGTCCAATCAGGACTGAGTTATGTTGTGTTTTGACTATTTTTCTTTATTTCTTACATTTTAATTGTTTTTATTGGGTTATTTATTTGTTTTATTTTGTTAATTTATTATTTTTTTAATTTCCTATATTTCTGTGTAACTTTGTGGATTTTCGCTAATAAATTTGTGTGAAATTGCCTGTTTCTAATTTTCTTCTAATTTTAGTTAATATTCTATGCCCTTACTTTAGGTTTTCCCGTATTTAGATTTTATTTTCTTAATTCTAATTTTATTTAATTATTTTTATCTTCTATTCTGTTGCCCGTGGTTAGTATCTTGTTTCTTCATACTTGTTTCTGTTTCTTATGATTTTTATTTTTTAACTGCTTTATTTTTATTCTGTTATTTGTTTAAATTTTTCTTTATTAATTCTTTCGACTCTCTTTATTTTAGAGTTTATTTTTACTTAGTTTATTTAATATTGGATTTTTACTTATTCGTTTTTACTTTTGACTTATCCCATATCCAATTCAGTTTAATGCCACACTCTAATTCAGCTCAACAATATGCTTTAGAACATTGTGGTTTTCTTACAGGGGATTTGACGGTGAGATAATTCAAGCGCCAAAAGAGTTATCAATGATGAAGCATCTTGAACAAGGGTTGGCATCAACATCCGTTAGTAGATCAGTGTCAATAATTTCTATTTAACTTCCTTGAAAAAATCGGAATATGATATTTACAAGTGCATATACCTTCTTAGTGTTTAGAATTTCTTGGTTTGTTCTCGTATTTGATACCGTCGTTTATACTGAATCTCTGTCATTTCTTTCCTCTAAGTACCTCTTCTTTCTGCACTCAGTTTTAGTAAGATCTGCTTTAGATATTAAATATTTTCTTATGCCTATTATGGAACAAAAAAAAAAGTTAATATGTCTATTATAAAAGGAAAATTCAAATAACCAACGTAGTCCTGTTGTAAAAGTAGTGAAAAGTGTACAATCACTCATGGAACAGTTGCATAAGTTACACACGCTGTTCGTGGTACGGATATCCATCCTTTGTGTACGTTGATGGTCGAACAACCGCGATCAGCCTTTTTTTACAACTTGTGCGATTGGAGACTAACCCTCTGCTATTCAAGGCGCTACTACAGACGATTTTAAAACGCATTGTACGTTCATCGGCAATTATCATCCCACAGTGTTGTGTCCTACGATATTATTTTACAATTGAATTAATCTCTATAGGTCTAGTTCTTTATATTGAAACTAGTACATACGAAGTTTGGCTAAATCAAATGCTGTTTGTCTGATATACATTGACCTATACAAACAAATAATTTCATTGCTAAACATAACAGCAATTTAATCATCCTCAATCTTAACTCTAATTTTTACTTTTAGCAATCATATTACTCTTCGCTTCTCTAAATCATTTGATCTGGTCCATAATGTCGTACAAACATTACCAATATACATTCTGTTATGGTAAGACATTATGGACACGTCTAGGTCTGCAAACCGGCATCATTTATCTTGAAATATGAGGTTGCAACTGGCTTGCAGTAGTTACTATCTTCATAAATGGCAACCATTCACTAAAGAATAAATAGTAAACTTTTAAAGTTCACATTTTTATTTGACTTTTAGGTAATGAATTGGAGAGTTTGCAAATATAAAATTAGTTAATTTTTCATTTTAATTTCAAAATTGATTGATGTATTTGATATTAAATAAACGAGTAAAACATTAAATGTAATGTACTAGTTAAAATTTGATCAATGTAGATAAAATTAAATAAAAAGAAAAAAAAATAAAAAGATTTTGTAGATAAATAAAACAATAATTTATTTGTCAAAGTTATAATATTTAGTTTGATAGTTGATCAATGCAAAAGAATTAAAGAATTTTATTTTATAATAAAAAAATGAGTAAAGGTGCCAAGATTTAGCCGAGTGCATTATATTGCTAATTGCACATTCTCTTACAAGGGATTCAACTTTATGGTTAGGTACTAAAATCTTCTCAAGGACATCATATGTCATTGGTGGAACAGAACCTAATGAGCCAATGATACAAGTGTAAAGTTCCACCATAAAATTTGGCTTCGCAACTTGTACTTGCTTTCGAAGATTTTCGTATTTTGTCAAATTTCCGTTATCTACCGTTTCAAAAGTCTGTAGAGTGCCAAAAGGATATTTGATGTCTACCATAAAAATTTTCTTATTATCATTATCCTTATATCGTAACAGTTTATGGGTTGAGGATATTGCTAATGTTGCTGCAAGACCTGTTTTAAAATTGTTGGTCTCACTCAGTTATTAATTTGTCTGGTTTTCGAAAAAATTATGAAATTATGCAATTTTAAAAATAAAAACTATTAGAAGCTGCAAGAAGTAACAAAAAATACTCGTTTAAAGCAGTAAATAAAAAATAATTTGATATCTATTGGATTTATTATATCTATTATTTATTTTCATATATAGGGGGCTAATATGTTTGTTAATGTTAGACGTGGCTTAGTGCAGTACATATATAGTAAGCATTTGCATATCGACCATATTGACATTCAAAACAATACAATATATGATGAATTTCCTATATTGAATTTTAAAACAATATTCAAAATAGCCAATATTTCATATTGAATTTCAAAAACAATGTTCAATACATATTGAATTTCAAAGCAGTATTCAATATATATTGTTTTTGTCAATATATTGATTTGTTCAATAAACTGATAAACTGATATTCATAGTGAAAGGTTTCCATTACTTTCTTCCATGACAAGACACTACTTGGTCATTCCAGCATCCTCAGCTTCTTCAGAAAGGACATTTTCCAAAACAGGTCAAATTGTCAACTGTCACCGAACAAATTTAGCACCTGAACAGGTGAACAAATTGATATTCATTCATGAAAACTTGAATAAAGTTTCAATTTAAAAACTGAACTTGTATTCTGATGACAGCGACGACAATCAGACAAAAATGTTTGAATAACCAGTCTTGTTTTTCTTCATTGAAGACGCATTTATAAACAACAAAAATATATAAATTATTTTATATTGTAAAATTTCTATTTGATTTGAATTTGATGTTAAATAATGAATATTCCAAGATATTTCTTTCTTTCTTTTTATTTTGGATAAAATGTACCCTAAATTTTACATTGGGTTATAACCAAGCTCACATCTAGTCTTTGTTAACAATGAAATGTTACAAAATGTAGTTCATTTAATTTTTTAGTGAAATGTATTCAAGGATGAATAGAGGAGAGAAATGGCCTCAATAGATATTCCCTGCCAATTTTTGGAGACAAAACTCAGTTCTACTGCTGCAAATGTCACATATTTTTTATTATTGACGGATTTGTTGAAGTTATTACATTTCAATTCTTATATAAAAACCGCTTTTATTTTTATCCCAAATATAACTTGTTTTTGTAATTTTTTTTCAAAATAATTTTTCACAGTACTTTGAAACTCTATTTTTTAAATTATATTTTGAATTTTTCAAAAATTTATGAAATACTGTAAAACTTTTTCTTGAAATTCAATACGTTCAAAATAATTTTTTTTTATTTTGAATATTTTTTTATATTGAATATTTTTTTTATTTTGAATTTTTTTCAAAATATTGTAAAAACTATATTGAGTTTCAAAACAATATTCAAAAGATTATTTATGTATTGAATTTCAATACAATATTCAATAAATTCAATATTTTTCATGAAATTCAATATGTTCAAAATTTTCAATTCAAAATGCAAGTGCTTAATATATAGTACTTGAAACGTTTGCATTTTTTACATACATTTGATTTTATATCTCGTTTTCTTTGTTATTACCAAGTGCTTAATTACTTGTACAATTACCGTATTAGCCCGATATATAACGTGACTCCGAATTTAGAAAAAAAAACTCATAAAAAAATTAAAATTAAGGGAAATTCAATCAGATAGGCGTTTGGTTAGTTAATTAAAAGTAATACATAGGTTATATTCATGACAATAAATTTAATTAATTTAAGCCAAAATTTAATAAAAATAAAATGTTAAAAATTGTCGAGTTATATTCGGGCTAATACTGGTAATAAAAGTGATACATATAAAGACTGATTGTAAAATAAAAACTTGTTTTCGTGTCCCAAGGATTGTTTTACTCGATGTCCAGGTCAACAATTTTCCAAAGGTGGCAACATTAGATATGTCATATAAAAAGATATATTTACATGATAAACTAACATACTGAACTCTAACTAAAGTTTCAATGCAGGTTCTTATTGAAAATATCTAAATTTTACATTGAGTATAATCATTGTACATTGTTGGGAATAAATCTTCATGCAAGCAATTTAATAATTAATTATTTTAATCACCTGTATAAATAATTTATATCAATATTGTTTGATTTTTAATAGACCAATTTCACTAATTATCTAATTTCTATACATAATTACTTAAATAATGGATTCATGTTAAATTTAATTAAAATTTACTTGAGTGCTAACACTTTTGATCTATGTTACAATATTTCGAATTATTAAAAATTATTTAATAATAATTAACTCTAAATTAATTATTTCATTCATTAAATAATTTAAATAAAATAATTATAAAATTAATTAACAATATATATTTAAAATAAATAGTTAAATATAAATAATTAAATAATAAATTAAATAAAAATTAAATTAAATGATTCAATTACCCCATATGATACCCTTTATGATATTAGGATGACCTTGAAATGTTATTGAATACAAAGTTCTTTGGAGTCCTCACTTCTTGCTATTACAGGCAGTGAATGAATTAATTATTTGTAATTATATTATAATTAGCAGGATTAATTACTTTTTTATATATTGAATAATTTAAATTTTCAATTATATTCGGTAAAATTACATTAAAACAGTGTTACCTTTTACATAATATGTTGAAAACCTTTCAATTATCACAGATGCACAATATATGCATGGAATATTTACCATTTCATTGAAAATTTTGAAATTTTCATACATTTTATGATTTGATTAATAATAAATAATAATTTTAATATCTTGAACATGATTACTTAATTACAGATATGTTTAATAAAAAAATAAATTGTGCTAGCTAAATCCTTTTTCACAACCGAAAAATCATCACATTTCACCAGACATCCTAAGGCTCGTTCTATAGATAAAACTTATAAGAATGGTATACGGGCCAGTGATGAAAAATCCACGGCTCGTTTTCAATTAATAATAACTTCGTGTGATAAATTCATAAACATTTTTTGTATACGCTTTTGTTTTTTAATTATATTTTTTGACAATATAACAAACTATTATTCGAAGAATAGGTTAAAATATATCGTTTTATATTTTTATGATGTATGGAGGGCCAGATTTACCCTTGAATAGACCACAGGATGAAAATTCTATGGTGCCCTTTTATCAATTTTTTTGAAAAATAAAAAGGCTGATTTGTTTCTTTTTGTTATATAATTAAAATAATAGTTTAATTTTGAAATTAAAATTTCATTTATTCAAATTGCAGATATAAAATAAGATGGTAAAATCAATTAGTACTAAAAATGAACTATAAAATCACTTGAAAAAAGCAGTGCCGAAAATTTGTGAATATCAAAAACATCGATATATTTACTGATTCATAGTCAAATATTTTCTTATGCCTATTATGGAACAAAAAAAAAAGTTAATATGTCTATTATAAAAGGAAAATTCAAATAACCAACGTAGTCCTGTTGTAAAAGTAGTGAAAAGTGTACAATCACTCATGGAACAGTTGCATAAGTTACACACGCTGTTCGTGGTACGGATATCCATCCTTTGTGTACGTTGATGACTTGTGCGATTGGAGACTAACCCTCTGCTATTCAAGGCGCTACTACAGACGATTTTAAAACGCATTGTACGTTCATCGGCAATTATCATCCCACAGTGTTGTGTCCTACGATATTATTTTACAATTGAATTAATCTCTATAGGTCTAGTTCTTTATATTGAAACTAGTACATACGAAGTTTGGCTAAATCAAATGCTGTTTGTCTGATATACATTGACCTATACAAACAAATAATTTCATTGCTAAACATAACAGCAATTTAATCATCCTCAATCTTAACTCTAATTTTTACTTTAGCAATCATATTACTCTTCGCTTCTCTAAATCATTTGATCTGGTCCTTAATGTCGTACAAACATTACCAATATACATTCTGTTATGGTAAGACATTATGGACA
>CAUHTR010003276.1:0-48079 GCA_959609185.1 Schmidtea polychroa
AAAATGTAAGTTAGATATTTTTATAATTATAAATAAATAAAGTAATCACCAAACATTTATTGTTTAAGACATTTAGGAAAGAATGGATAAAATATTTTATAAGTTTTTGTAATCTTCTTTCGAATTTTGTCTATTTCTGTAATTCTATGAAAATATTAATTTGTTAAAATAATTTATTAAAATTTACGATTTGCGATTTTTTTCCTGCAAATTCAAAGATGTCGAAGGACCTTCTTCAATATCTGTAAATCTAAAGAAATTTTATATTCTAAATTACTTTATAATTAAATCTTTCGATGAATTTTCTTCTTTTTCTCTAAAGCTCAAGGTAGAGCAGTGGGAATCTGATTCAAAAGTTTTTTTGTGCATAACTTTTTAAATAATTTCAAAATATTGATATGTTAATTATATGTTAATCAATGTTAATTTCGCGAAAAAACACTTTATTAATTTTGTATGTATTTTTCATTATGTGCTGTGTTTGTATGCTTAATTATTTTCTCTCACTTTTTAGATTCCTATAATAAATATGTTAACGTTCGCAGTATTAAAATTTTACACACAGGTAAGTTGTGTGTTTCTATAATATATATTTATTGATTTTTTTTTTAGATTATAGACAATGTTAACTTCGCATTTAGGTGTATAGAGAACGTATCTCAGTGGTGTTTGGTGTATAACCCTTGGGTAAAACACGATATTTTGTTTTTTTAGTTTTTTAAAATGCGAAATAAAAATGATAGCAGAAAAAAGTGATTTTAAATATTTTTTTATTTAAAAATCAAATTTTTATTTAACCTCATTGTTTTTTAAAAAAAATTAAAATTTTTTATATTTCTTCCATTCAGAATTATCACTACTTGAAAATCCATATTTCAGCCATATTGAATAGTTGATTCTCCTTTAATGATTTTAGTTCTATTTCTTTTTTTACAAAAAAAAACAAAACTAAATTTTTTATCTATCCAATCGTTGGCAAACTTTTAACCCATACTTTTTCTCTTTCGAACAGATAAATCATTTCTCTTCATAAATTTATATTCCCAATTTCGAATCCCAAAATGTTTTTCATTATTTTGACTGTTGCAATTACATGAGCTTGACTAAGAATTTCAAGTGTTGAAACTGATATTAGTTTTGAAGGCCAAAAAATAACACATTCTTTCAATTGAAATTCTGGTTCAGTCCATTTATGTGATTCTTTTCAGGTTGATCTTGTATCTCTATTAAGAGTGCTTAGAAAAATGTCTTTGCTACGCCTTACTCAAATACGTCTTTCAGGCCGGTTTCAAGTTTAATAAAAACCAAAATAGGAGATGTTATTTTCAATCTATTCTATAGTCAAAAATTCTCATTTTTGTTTTAATAACTTTTAAACTTACACAGAGGCTTATTTATCGTTTATTAATTATTTTATTGTTAATTGATGAAGCTTCCGGGAAATATTCGACTTTCATTTTTCATTTATTCAATCAAAACTAAGCGAAAATGAAAGTAAATTCCATTTTCTATGTTTATTTGTTTTAGAATTCTAATAAAAAATGGTAGAGAAATAATATCAAAGTGTTTAAAGAAAAGTATTTTAATTAAGGAATTATAAAGAATTATTTTTATAATAAATAATTTTAGAATTTTTATGTGAGTTTCAAAGAAGAAAATTAAACATTTTTAAGGGAACATTTATTTAAAATATCATAAAACAGAATATTTCTATCTACATTTTTTAAAAAGCTTCAAAATTCTTTCAAATTTAATAATAAAACTATATAATAAATTATAGTAAACTCAGTGTAAAAGCAGATTAAAAGAAACAGAAAACAATGAACATTATGTCGAAATAACGAAAAAATTAGACAATTAAAAAAAATTGAACAAAGATATGAAAAAACTTTACTCATTTACTAAAATATTAATAAAATATTAATAAGATTAATTATTACTATATGAATTGATTGATAATTCATTTTATTATTTTTATTATAATCTGACGTTGTTGAAACAACAAAATTAATTATGTGTCAGGTTTTTATTTTCTGATAATTCAAAAAAAATTTATTATTATTATTATTATTATTATTATTATTATTATTATTAGTATTATTATTATTATTATTATTATTATCTAATATATAAAGATGAAAATTTGTTTGTTTGTTTGTTTTCTATAGAATTCCCCACCGTTGGACCTAGGGTGCAGAAAATTTGCACGTGGCCTTCATTTGACTCGGGACAGGTCATAGGCTATGTTTCACCTCCAGGTGACCACCCCTAGGGTACCTTTAGTCATATTTTTTGTCTGTCAGGTCAGCAATTTACCATATAAATAATAATTTATTATATGCTTGCTACTTACTTGCAGTTGAAAAAGATTTCAAAGTAGAAGAACATTTATTAATGACAAATCAAATTCACAAAGGCAGTGCCAAAAATTCGTGAATATCAAAAACATCGATATATTTATTCATTCATAGTTTTCAAGCTTTTTAAAAAATACAATGGAAAAGAAATCAATGGTGAATTTTGAAAAAAAAGTTCTTATAAAAATACCAATATTTTACTAACTAAAAAATTCATTGAAATTTACAAGTAATTAATAGACAAATACAAACAAAATGTTGTTGGTAGAAAAATTACATGTTTTACTGCAATTGTTTGTATTCCATGTAATAATATGATATAAATTTAATAAATCTCAAGCATCGAACGATTTGTATTCTGATCTTATTTATCAATGTAAATATCGAAAGTGAAAAAGTAATATATATATATACAGGCCCGGCGTGAGGCGGGTACGATGCGTGATTTTCACGCAGGCGCCACGGCGGAAAAATACAAAAGGCGGCAAAATTGTACAGATATTTGTTATTTTCATAACAATTTCCATTCTATTGTTTAATAACTAGTCCAATTTGAACAATATTGTTCCATCTGTGAAAATTATTTTTGTTTTGAAAAATAGTTTATCGTTTTTTTTACTCTTATTATGGAATGCGAAGGCGGTAATATGCAATTTTCACACATCATCTGAAACTCTAGCGCCGGTGCTGTATATATATATATATATATATATATATATATATATATATATATATATATATATATATATATATATATATGAATGTGTGTCTGTCTGTCTGTACTCGATAGATTCGAAACCATACACCCAATCGCCATGAAACTTTAAGAAGTTGCTAAGTACACTCCTGGTGTAAATAATTTTAGGTGTAAATAATTTAATTGAGAAACTATTTTAGCCAATCAGAGAGCTCCATGGTATTTTCTCAACTATTGATATAAAATCCAGTAAACAAGCATTAGATAATAATTTATGTTTATTTTTGTGTAAATTTTGTGTTATAAAAAGTTTTTATCATATTTTACATTGTATTTGCATTGTGGAAAATATCAATAACTGTCGAAAAGCGTTTTTAAAATGTACCAAAAATTTAAATAGGAATAATAACTCCAATAAAAATAATTTGTTACTGATATAAAATTCAGTAGACAAACGTTATTTGTGATAATATTGACGTGTTTCCCATCCAATTCAAAAGATCTTTGGGGGAAATAAAAAGATTCCTTGAGTGAAAACTTCCTACGTCGTTTGAGAGTAACAAATCTGGACTTGGAATTCACACCAAACGTATACAATCAGTTGTTGGTGCAATTAGGGATGTGTGCGCCGAATCGATCTGCAAATGACGCTTATGTTTGTGATTTACAAGGTGAAAGGCACTTGAATGTGGATGATTTTGCTACATTTGTTGAAAAGAATTTTCCGAAATGGGTTCCTGAACAATTCATTGTATATGACACAATCATGCTTGCAATTAGAAATCAAAGCGGCTGGTTGTACTTCATAGATGCTCCCGGAGTTACAGGGAAAACTTTTGTCATTTCAATTATTTTGGCAACCATACGATCACAGAATAAAATTGCACTTGCAATTGCATCATCTTGAATTGCGGCAACACTTTTGGATGGTGGTCGAACAGCACATTCAGCACTGAAGTTGCCATTGAATTTGCAAACCAGTGAGACGCCAACATGCAATATCGCCAAAATTTGGAGAATCCGTGCTTCTCACATGGACAACTGTATGTGGTCAAATTACGCGTTGGAGAACCTTCCCATTTATTCATATATACACACCAGACGAAAAAAACAAAAAATATTGTATATCCGAAATCATTTGAATAAATAAATAAATTGTAATAAAATGAATAACAAAATTTCCATTTGTTGTTTTAATTTTTGTATCCTTGAAATTCCTTTCTTTTGAGATTGAAGCAACGCGTAAGGTTAAGCTGGTTATCAAATAAAGTAATATTTGTGAGCTACTGGAAAAGAGTCACTTGTAAAGAATTATTAATAAGATCTTTAGATATTAAAATAAAATTCTCACATGTCAAAGATTTCAAAAGTTAAGAAAAAAAAATCTCGAATGCAATTTACGCAGTAGTTCTAGACTCTAGAACATGGGTGTTATACCGGTTGATCACGAGCAAAAATTTGGTCAATCCCAAAACTCATCAAGAAAGTTCTTTTTTAGATTTCTTAAAATTTAATAATAAAAATGGACCCAGAAAGTTGAACCAATTGGCTCGACATGATTAGTGTTTATTTAGAATTGTGGGAGATTGACGAATGGTGAAAATCAAGGAGACCGACGCGCTGTCTTTGTATTGTTTAAGTACTGTTCTCAGGATATTTTGCTCGTTTTGTGAACTTCTCAAAAATGCACTTATTTGAATATTAAACAGTAGATTTATCGTACTAGCACCGCACAAATATCACAATAGCAAAGCAAATTTAAGCAACGTTGGGTACTGATGGGAATATGACAGCTGCAATCGTTGTTTTAAAGAATTTTGCCGTATTTCCAAGAATTTTGATCTCTATTGTTTGAAATGCTGTCCGGGATAATGTTAAAATTGCTAATCCATAACACGGGTTCAAATGCATTAAATGTCGATAGATTTCAGAAAAGATCACGGTATAGGAATATACGAAACTTTTAAAAAATATTATTAAAATGGTCTTTCCAAAATTGTACAATGTCAGTAAGCGTGGCCGAGGCAGAAAGAAGTTTCAATGTGCTAAAACGTCTAAATACGGTAAAAAATTATCCAATATTGTGTTGGATATTGGGATAAAAAAAGAAATTAAGAATATTTCAAATTAATAAATTCATTTTCATCTCTTACGGCTCGAAAGGAGCTGTTTAACTTATATTTATTAGATTCAGGTTTTGTTTTTTTCTGATATTTTGAATCAGATTTTATATTTTATTCTGAATTAATAATTTTTGATATACATACAATTTTTAAAATATTTTCAGTACATAGGGGGTTCCATATATTATCTGACTTGGGCCTCCTAGTTGCTTTTATGCTCAATTATGAAATATAAAAAAGTAATTAAAATTTATTAAAGTTTTACAGTTATTTCTAAAAAAATATGAAAATTCTTTACGATTAAATTAATAACAAATTTGTAAAAAGCACTTCAACTGAATTTTTATATGTATATATTGCGATTAATAAAATTATTTTTAATAGATTACACTTTAAAATGTATTATTTTTTGTATTTAGATATTCGACAATTACGGCATCATAGAATCCATCTTAATCACTTCAAAATATCTTTTATCCTAATTATATTTTACTCTTGAAAATTTAAAACTGAACTAAAATATCTCAAGTTATCCTTCTAAAACGGCTGCAGCTGTCGGATGTTCGTAACTTGAATAAAGAATAATTTCCCGTTTTCAATATCTGGCTTTCCATAACCGTTTGTGGTGTCTTTCGCAAATTAGTTTGCAATAAATTTCAAAAACGCATTAATCAAAAATTCAAAATCTCTTAATCACGATTCATATTTGTTTATTTTACCACTTAATAATAATAATAATATTAATAATAATAATAATAATAATAATAATAATAATAATAATAATAATAATAATAATAATAATAATAATAATAATAATAATAATAATAATAATAATAATAATAATTTTGTTCAAACTCCTTGTAAATAATAAATTTTATCAACAGATAATTGAATTTGCATAAATTGAATTATAATCAGAAATGCTATATGAAAAATTAAAATGAAATACGAAGAATTATTTAATATTAATTATCTACCCAATAGAACTGAACATATTAATGATCCCTTCCAGTTATCAACTGTAACACTTGTTGCAGTTCGATGTGGACAAGCACATTGCGTATTATTTTGTTTGAATCTACTAGGAAATCATGTTTTTGAAATAAATACACTCTTGATAAACTAACGATATCTCATAATTGGCCATGTAGCATGTTCCGCCTTCTCCTTGACATCTGGTGCAAAATGTTGAATTATCACCGCTTTTGAGAACTTTCTCTAAAAGAAAATAATTTCACTTCCTTGCTACTGATAGTTAAATTAATTATTAAATTTGATTTTAATGCATTTTTTAGATATATTTTATTAAAAATAAAGGAATAAACATAAAATATATTTTTTATAAATTATTATTATTATTATAATTATTATTATTGTTTCCGCCGATTTGGCATGGTTTTTGTATCGCTTCTGTGTACGCGGTATGGTTAGACCAATTCTTGTTAGTGTGCGCACACAGACACGAGTAATAGGTATTTCATATTTTTTTACCAGTTAATTATAATTGTTAGTTTTAGAATTAATTCTGGTAATTTGTTCTTGGAAGAAATTGTAAATTGTTTTGTTAAATCAATGGATTTATTTTTCTGGAACTTATAAAGTGATGTTTTTTTTAAAAAGGAGAGTTTTTTGGTGAATTTTAAAAATGAAGAATCTTAAAGAATCGTCGGAAAATGTTATTAAATCATCTGGTGAATATTATGACACTTCTATTAGACCAAGTGTTGACAGAATAATTGCTGCAAAAGATAGTGCTTTATATGCTGCTGGAACTCCGTTTAAAATTACAAGTCAAACCATAGATTTTTGGTCAAATGCCACTAATAGTTTTGTTCATCGTTTCATGTCAAAGAATAATAAAGCAGAATATGGAACTGCCGAAAAGAAGGAATATGATATTCTATTTAATCGAGCTCTTAAAAAGATAAACACAATTCAAATGTTTACTAGCAAAAGTGTTGAACAATTATCCAATGTTTTGAATTCAATATACGATCAATCAGTGACAAAAAACAAAGAATGGTTGAAACAATATTATGATGACTTCACAAATGAAATGATAACAGTTGTGTTGGATTATATTTCCAAAGTTAATAAATAAATTATTCTTCTGGGTCTTAATATTTTCTGTAAACAATTATTATTATTATTATTATTATTATTATTATTATTATTATTATTATTATTATTATTATTATTATTATTATTATTATTATTATTATTATTATTATTATTAAATGATGATTTATTATTATTATTATTATTACTACTACTACTACTACTACTACTACTACTACTACTACTATTATTATTATTATAATTATTAATTTTATTATTATTATTATAAATGTTATATAAAATTTGTCAAAAGACAGTGTGAATAAAAATAATTTTTTCGTAATTTTAAGAATGCTAAACAAAAATAAAGATAATATTTATTTGAAATTAATTCAGTAATTTTTCATCTATATAAATTTAATAATTTAAATTTTTTTAATGATTTTGATATTTTAGTTGACAAAATGAAAATTTTATAATTGGATATATCATTTTTTAATGTATTTGTTTCACACATAACATGGGCGCGGGCAGAAATTTTAACAGAGGAGGGCAAATGAAATAAAGTGTTCTGAAACTGAAATAAAATAATCCGTATGTCCCAAATTATGGTATAAAAATTTGTATTTTTATTGTCCCAAAATATGGTATACATTTCAATATCACTCAAATTTTTTAAATTTGTAAATTTGTAAATTTTTTTTTAATTTTAAAAAAATGATAAGAAGTTGTACCAAGACTTCATTCTCAATAATCCAAGAATCTTGCAAATACATTACCTTACATAATTTGGGACAGAGGAAGTGTTAATGTGGAACATACTGATAACTTCTATGTGAATTTCACATTATAAAATAAGTATTTGTAAGAAAATAAAAATAATCGTTTAAAGTAAGTAAATAAGTTTTTATTAGGAATCAATTTACATTATTTTTTTTATTTGAATAATAATTGAAGCCTTCTTCGGTCAGTAACAAACTCACTAATTACACTCTCCATAAATTTTTCTTTGTTGTTATTAATTTTTTCTCTGTGTACACTTAACATGCATAAACCGGATAAATGGTCATCCGACATAGTCGATCTCACTAAAGGTTTGACTCTTCTTAGTGTACTAAAGGACCTCTCTACTGTATAAGTAGTTATAGACAATGTTAATAATATCAAAATTGCGGAACAAACTGATGGAAAGAAGTCAATTTTTAGTGTCAAACCGAGAAATTCCAAATAACTTGAATTTAAACTTCCTGATGTAGAATACATATCGTACCATGCCATTGCTTCATTTAAAAAATTTTGATTTGGTATGTATAATTTACGGCAGCAAATCCTTTGATCTTTTGAATTTGATTTGGGTGAAGTGCATACAGATTGAATTGTGCAGTATTATTTTCAGAAAAACGACATTTCAAAGAATTAATTATTGATTCTAAATATGGTACAAATATAGTTTGTCGAAAATAGTCTTCTTCAGTTGATGATCTAGGATTACTTAGTAGTTTCTGTCTGTTATACTGTCGAGGCAGAGTTAGTTCAATATTTAGTTGGTCTGCTAATGTTAGTGTTAGTAAATGTCAGTGTTAAAATATTTTCGATAAAAATATTTTTAAAATTTAACAAAATGTCTAATTAAAACTTTTAGAGTCTTTCATCTTCCTCACAGTATATTCTCTCACTGTTTCTTTTACAAATTTATCAACTTGACAGATAATATTTGTGCTACAATCCTTTTTTACAGCCATAAAAGTCTGAGCATCTTGTTGAGATCTTTTATGCCATTCAGATTGAACATGAATTTTAGCGCATTCGTGAAAATTTTAAACTTACAAAAAGCCGACCACGATGGACAGTTTGAGGAAATAAAACACAATAAATACACAATGCACCTTTTAATTTTTGAGAGTAGGTTAGCCATGGAGAATACTGATTTAGCCAAATATGTCTAAAACTTCGGTTTTTATCACTTGAATCTTCCTTAAATTTGAAATTTTCCTTCGATTTTATTTTATTGATTCACATTCTGACTCCAATCGTGCACTTTGGTATCATCGATAAACTCCCAACACTATATAGATTCATTGATACCACAATTTACAACACAAAAAAATTGTAAATAAATTGTGAACAATTGCAGTACCATGTCGCCCATTCCAGCACACAACAGCTATGAAATAACGGCAGAATCAACGGTGAGGTAAAATAATTCTCTTTCCCACATTATATCTTTAACGGTTTAAAAACGTCATCATCTCACTAAAATTTTTAAAAATTTATTTTTCGGTTAAGTATATAATTGTGTCAATTTGGTATATTTTTTTTCTTCGATATTTTAAAAATGAACTTGCAAATTAGAAATTGTAGAATTTTACATAAACGCGTCTTTTAATTTAAATATTAATTTTCAGAAGTCATCAAGAGACCTTTGATGGAGTCACGGACCACATGTTGGGAACTTAGAGATTGGATCTTTACATTAACATCTGGGTTGCTGTACCCAAGTGAAGAATATATATCCCGACGAAAAAAAGGTAAATTTATTAAATGTTTCAAGTGTAGGCAGGAAGATCATATTTCAAAGTATTGTCCATAAAACTATCAAACTAGTTAAAGATGTTACAATTTTGTCGAAATAATTCATGTTTCGTCAATTTGACTTAAAAAGAATTATTCAAAAAATGATTTAAGAAAACCTAACTTTGTTACTTCAATGGTTTCCGAAATAGTTTTGATTGACAGATGATGATTTTGTAGATGAGTAGGATTTGAAGGCATTGTTTGATTCCGGTTCTACTCAGTCAAACATAACCCAAAAAATAATATTATTATATAATTTTAAATATTTATTTTTATTTATTTTAATCAAATATTGTGAAGCATTTAATAAAGATATTCATTCAATTAAAAAGAATATGAATATTGTCCGAAAATGTGAGATACTTCATATTTTTGCAACATTCTATTACTGTATAAAATTTTTTTAATTTTATTGGTTTTGTATTTATTAAAAAAGCTTGACTATGAATCAGTAAATATATCGATGTTTTTCATATTCACGAATTTTTTGCACTGAATTTTTCAAGTGAATTTGATTGGTTTTGTTTTTTTATGATATTGTGAAAACCGATATTTGTATTTTATATGAAACCCACTTCGATGAACAAAACCTTTCATGACAGATATGAAACGTACCAATCTCATAAAAATATAATATTTAATTTTCTTTTGGTTTTATGTCATTTGATATGTTGATATTGAAATAATATTAAAATTTAAAATTGAATAAATTACCAGATTTACTTTAGTTATTTATTCAAATAAAAATAGTTGACACTGTCGAAATCCTTAAAAAAAATTAATATGATTTATTAATTAAAATAATTTTGTTATGAAGAACTCAATATTATTTTTTTTCCTTTATTTTGAATTACTTAATTAATTATCTAATCCGAAAAGAAATTTAAGTAGATAAATCTGACAAAAGTAGTTGGCAATAATTTATGTTCATCATAGATATACTAATTCTTTAATTACTTAATGCCAAGTATATTCTTTCAATGTTTCGATATTTTTATCAAGAGAATTTGGCGTCAAACACAATTTGGCATTTATTTCTTCAGCTTTTATTTACTTAAAACAACAATAGATCTCATATCATAATATTGATAATAATAATAATAATAATAATAATAATAATAATAATAATAATAATAATAATAATAATAATAATAATAATAATAATAATAATAATAATAATAATAATAATAATAATAATAATAATAATAATAATAATAATAATAATAATAAACTAATGATAGACCATAATTAAAATTATTAAATTCAAATTTTATCAAATTGCTTAAGCTGAAATATAATTAAAATTTTATTTGATCATTTAGCATTAAATAATATGGATGAAAGAAAGATAATGTAATTATATTTAGTAAAATGTTAAGAAAAACATGTAATTTAATTTTAATTAAAATTTTTCTAGCTTGGATCAAATAAATTTTAATCAGTTTTACATGTTCATAAATACATAAATTCAAAAAAAATTAATTTTTATGAAAATGTATTTCGACTTTGTTATTTTCAAATTTCTTTTTTTTATGGAATGTTGACAAAGGAATAAACTATAATTTGTATTCCAGTTGTTAATAAAGTTGTTAAAAGTGTAGAATAATTAGAGATAATTTTTAATATAATGAAAATGTAAAATAAAATACCTAATAAAATATTTTGAGAATAGAAATGTCATTAAATGGCATACTTTCTTTTTTATGTAAAATATTTTTTTTATAAGTCGCTTGTTTTAATAATGAAAAGTTATTTTGACAGTAATATTTTTGTTTGTGCTCAAATTCAGTTAAATAAAAATTATTTGATTAATACAAACTAATACGAAAAGTCGTCTGTCTAATTATAGAGAAGAGACAGAAAAATTGGAGAAAATTTTGTTCAGAATATTTTTTCTTAAACATGTTTTTGAATTAGAAGAACTTCTAAAATCTCTTAAACTTGATTTTAATATTATAATCCAAAATTATGCTAATTCTTAACAAGTTAAAGTGTTTAATATAAATAGTAAAACCTTAAATTGACGAAGCTTTCCGAGTAAAGCTGTAAATTCAATTTTATACATCTAAATTTGAAAATGGAAATAATTTTGGCATAAGCCTACAAGATAAAGCATTATCCAAGGCTACTTATATTGAAAGAGATGCGTGTTCTACTTTGATTCTTTGATATTTTCAAATCTTTGGATGAGCTGAAATAGACGAGGATCAATTAATCTTTTGATTTGATTACGTAGTGCACAAATAAAAATGAAAGTCTGGTTCTTCATTATATCTATTTGATGAATTTAAGATGTTTTAGCTACACTCATTAAAAATTCTTGAAAACTGCTAAATATATGTGCGTAAATAAATTCATAAGTGGCGTAGCCAAGGGGGGGGGGGGGGGGTTAAAGCCCCCTCCCTCATTGGATTTTTTATGTACAAATATTTGTCGACATCATGCCTTTAAGATCATTCACCTAAATAAGAAAGAAACAAAATGCACTTTTTTCCTTTATTTTATTTACTGCAAATTTAATACTTTGACATCTGTATGTACTCTGTAGTCTGTACTCTGAGTACATTGTGATTATTTATTTTGTTAAATTTTATTTTGGTTATTGACCATAATATTAATAAATATTTCTCAACTCCAACCTCCCCGCCTTCATAAATTCCTGGCTACGCCATTGAAGTCCATGGTAAACTTGTTGTATCAAATCTCGTTCATGATTTTGTGTTAAATTTCGTGAAATTTACTTTAAATTTACAATTTCATTTATTTTCATTTATTGTTTTCTACTCAACCTATCTGCCTTTTTCATGATATATTTTACTTTCATTTTGTTTACCCATGCTAATAAAGCCCGAATAGATTATATTATTATTTAAATAAATTTTAAAAGTTGATAATTTAATTCAACATTTCTTGAAATGAAAGGTAAGAAAGTATAAAAACAAAAAATTGCTATTCTTGTGTACTGAATGTTAAATTGCAAAAAAATTGCAAAATATAATTATAAAGATTATGTTATAATATTCTTTATAAAATAAATTAATTGAATTATTTTTTACAAATCATAAGAAACTACTTTTGTAATCAAATATTTAAAATTTGAAATGAAATTTAATCTTTATAAACAATAAAAAAATGTTACATTTTTTTTGTTTGAATACTTTTGTTTGTTTTAATTTCAAATTTTTGAATTTATAGATAAAATGCCTATTACAGTAACGAAATGAAAGTAGGATGACGGAATCTTTTTTTGTGAATCTTAATCTCGTAAAATGATAATTCTTTTGTATTTAATAACTACTTTAACGTATATTTCAATAATATTCTTTAAAAGATTTTTGTGTTAATAAATAAAATTCAATCGAAATTAATTTGATAAAAATAATTACAATTCAAGAAAATATCTTAATAAATTCATGAAGTAAACCGAAAATTCTAAGAGTGATTTATCAAACATTTTATCAAAATAATAAAATAATAATTATAATTTAATAAAATATAGAATATTGTAAAACATAAAAAATAAAATTAATAATTATCAATTTTAAAATCTTCGTAATGTTCATCTATATTTTTATTTATAAACTTTTATTAAACTTTTATTTAATTTTACAAATATTGCCATCCTTTAAAATTTGATCTATTATCTCCTAAAAAACAATCTTGATAATTAGTGGTAAATTTACATTTGAAATATTTTATTAATATTTTGTAATATATTAAATAATAAATAATAAATTATTATTGTTTAAAGAGTAAGTATGTCATATGACATATAAAGTTTTGTATTTCACATGGGTATTCTTGTCAAATTTCTTATAATGAATGTTATAGTATATTTCTTTAAATTAATTGTGAATATTTATATTTAAATAAAAATTCTAATTTAAAGCATAATAATGAAAGTAAAATGTTTTAATTTATTGAATTCCAAGTAATAATAATTCTAAAAAAGAATAAAACATTTTATTATATTGCACTGCTTTGAAAATTTATTTAATGTAAATATATATTTCAATTCAATATATGATAAAAGTTGAAAATTTCAATAATTACCACAAATGAAAGTTTGTTTTATTCATTAAATAATTATATTTATCGTTATATATTTATGTGAAACTAATTTCACAATCGAGAACTATTCATGTAAAAAATTATTTTTCCTAACTAAAAATAAGGTTTCTTTTCTTTTAAAATGAAAATAATTTTTTCGGAATACTTTCATAAATATTTTTCGAAATTATTTTAATATAAAAATAAAAACAATGTTGTAAAATTTTCTTAAACAAGAATTGACCTGTTAGCAATTCCTTTCTGTTGTATGATAATTACAAAATTATTTTAGTCTTAAAAATGTAATTATATTTCCGTTAGAAAATGAAATAGTTTTGGAGAATTTGAATAATTAACAAACCACATTATTTTGAAATTACTTCTTCTTTTCTTTTTCTTTTGCTTCTACTTCTTATTATATTGTTGTTGTTATTATTATTATTATTATTATTATTATTATTATTATTATTATTATTATTATTATTATTATTATTATTATTATTATTATTATTATTATTATTATTATTATTATTATTATTATTATTATTATTATTATTATTATTATTATTATTATTATTATAATTATTATTTATTGTAACTAATGTTATTAATATTATTTTTCTTTAAGTTTATAATTTAATCTCTACTATTATTATAGTATTTCTTTCATTTAATATGAGTTCTTCAAACAAATTAGAATTTTATTTTGATGACAACTTGTGGATTAACGGGAAATCACTACAGTTGTATATCAACCATTCTCTGTGAAATCTCTATTACAGCCCTACATCAATTAGTAACAATAATTGTATATTTATTCCAGCATAATTTTGTAAATTTTGGGAATATTTAATGATATTATATGAATGAAAGAATATTAACTTTTTTAAAATTATTTTAAACATTTAAGTTAATTTAAACAAAATATGGTAAATTGTCATTGTTTGAAAACAATTACATATTTTAAAAGTAACAAATAAAATTTGTTAATAAAATTTTCTGGAACTTATCGAGAAAAGTAGAAATTTATAATGAGACCAGAAATTAGATACTCTTTCTGGAGAGGATTCCGAAATGTGACGAGATTCTATTTTACTCTTAAAAACGACGAGATCAAGTAGTTGATGAAAAAAATTTCCAGCTTTTTGGTATATTTAATAAATAATTATTATAACAGTTTTAATAATAACAAATTACTGTAAGTATTATATCAATAGTGTAAAATTTTATTGTTTTAATTTTTGAATTTAATAAACCGTTCTTTACTAAATTGTCAATATTTGATCTTGTTATATTAAAAAAATATTTGCTCCATTGTAAAGTTACCAAAGAAACACAAAAATTACAGGATGTGCGAATTTTTTTACCATCTTGGACTTTTGATTATGGTTTTATTAAACATGACGATAATAGATATTGTGGTTTATAAAATATATGAAATAATTGTATGTCGAACATCTATTAAGAGACATTTTGAAACTAACCATAAGGAAATTGCTGATAAAACTATAACCGAAAGGAAAGAATTAATTTTTATTCAAACTCGTAATAATTTCAAACAATGTAATTGAAGCTAGTTTAGAAATATCACATTTGATGGCCAAACTTTCAAAACCATTTTTTGATGGAAAATCTTTAAAAACGGTTATGTTAAAACCTTCTCCCAGTTTGTTTCAATATTTCAACAATAAAGAAATAATTTTACAAAGACTTCAAGAATTGAAGCTAAGAAGAAATACAGTTAAAGAAAGGATTTTGAATATGAGCTTTAATATTCCAGACCAACTTCGCACGGATATTAATAATTGTGACTTTTTCTCAATTTTCTGAATGAAACAAATTTTCTTAAGCAGTCTGCTCGATTAGGAATTTTTGCACTTATTCAAAAGAGAATAAAATCCTATGGAACATTTAAAATTTGCAAATGTAACGGAAAAAGTACAAGAGGTAAATAGGTTTGTGAAGTTGTCAAAGAATTAAAAAAAACCAACATCAATTAAAAACATAATTTCTTCTACGATATGATTGGATCATAGATTGGGTTTGTTAATTTATTTCAAAAATATGTTGGTCACCCATTTATAGGATTTCACTGTATTATTCATCACCAATTCCTATGTGCAAAAAATGGTACTAGCAATTTTAGGGCAACATCTGATAAAGTTAATAAAATTATAAATTTTATAGTTGCACATGACATACATTTTTTATAAACTCACTTGCCCTAAGTGTGACGAAACCTACGTTGAAGAAACACAGAACTTTGCGTATTGTGATGATAGAAAATTGACAATTATCATATTTAGTAGTGAATGGTATGAAAAGTCATTGCAAATTGAGCTCTCACAACAATCGAAACTTTTTAATTTTTCTTTATCATTAATATATCCCACTGACAATTTATATTTGTTGATTCATATTTGGTTATGATTTATTTTTTGCTGATTAAAATATAAATTAAAATAAGACTTGAATTCTTAAAATTTTTTAAATCTCTCCACTTTCACTTTTTGATATTTACATTTTTAAACAAAATTCTAATTCAACATAACATGAAACCGACATTTTTATCATTTTTTTTTAAATTAAAACTAAAATCTCAATTCTTCAAACTAAGATTAAATATTTAACAAACGTTTTATACATTATATTTAGTTAACATTCGAAATTAAATAAGTTTAGTCAATCATAAAATCAAATCGAAATAAGTGCATAAAATGTTTGAATAATTTCCTTTTTTGATAATCGTTTGAAGTAGATGAAGGCGAGTTAGCTTGATACGGTTTAAATTCTGTGTAATGGTTTGTCATTCTATGATTTGCTATAACATTTTTTCATTTTGAATCGAAGCGAAACTGGCATTATCGTCTAAATCTAAGTAGTTGAGATCATGAGACCCTCAATACTAATTCATCATTAATCATTTACTAATTTGTAAAAACATTAAATTAATTTAATTTATTAGGAGTCTGAACATTCCATCTTTAGACCTTCTGTTAACTCGTTTTATTCTAATCTCCACAGCCTTGGTAATTCACAATAGAATAAGCTCTCTCTTTATTTCGTGTCCGAACAATTATTATTATGATTATTATTATTATTATTATTATTATTATTATTATTATTATTATTATTATTATTATTATTATTATTATTATTATTATTATTATTATTATTATTATTATTATTATTATTATTATTATTATTATTATTATTATTATTATTATTATTATTATTATTATTATTATTATTATTATTATTATTATTATTATTATTATTATTAGAACTATAATTTATAAATTTTACAAAACTGCTTTACAAATATTAATTTTTTTTATTACTAATAATCGTTTAAAGTATTCATTGCAATTAATATAGGTTTTCAGCAAACCTTGAAAAATTTATAGAAAATTAATTTTGTGAAATTTTACTGAAATCTAATGCATCATCTACAAATGTCTACGACATTTCTGATTACATTACACACAGCAGATTCGAACATTTATTCCTATTTTTCTTTGAAAAAAATGTAAAGAAAAATAGAAATATACATTACAAAACAATGTTTTAATTAAAATGTTCTTTATGATTTTAATGGAAAAAATCAACATTTTAATAAAAGCAATATTTTAACTTTTTGTTGTAAATTGATTGAGAAAATCTTGAAAATTAATAAATAAAATTTGTAAAATAACTTTTCTATTCTTTCTCTTAAATAATTTTTATCAAATGTTGATTTGCTTACTTGTGTATCCCAATAATGGGAAATAAATTGAATAAGCTCCGCCAGTATACCAAAATTTAGTTTACACCTACCCCATCCAATATTTTATATAGTTAGACATCTTACATTTTATTTTCAATTTAGTTAATATTTATAAACACATTTTATAAGTGGATACTGTGATAAATTCATATTTATATATTTTTTTAATAAAATGTAACTACCGTATATACTCGCGTATAAGTCGAGCAATTTACGTCAAAATTTCAAGTCAAAATAGCCACCTAAACTTATACGCGGGTCAAAAAACATACAAATTAATTTTTAATGAAATCATTAAACCTTTTTTTATTTTTGTTACTTCGACTTATACGCGGGTTTCCAATTTAGGACTTAAAAACCTCTTAAAATTTACCCGACTTATACGCGCGTATATATGGTAATTGTTTTCTGTGATTTTCTGAGATGGTATTCATCAAAATAGGTATAAAACTCAAATGAATTGGGTCTAATAAAAGTTATGTCTCACAAAGTTTGATTAATTCAATTAATTTGTTTGACTATTCGTTAAGTAATTTATCATTATGTAAATTATGCGTCTTAGAATTAGTGTTTTTGGAATTTTGAAATGAAATTCGGAACCAATTTAACAAAAACGTTGTTATTGCTAAACATTAAAATTTCCTTTTCGCCTAATAGTCGTGGGATTGGGAAACTTTGGTAAAATAGGTTTTAAATTGTATTTTTATTTAAATAAATTTATATATTAATATTAGCATTTCCTAGGTTTCAATACAACAGCTTTTTCTTAATGTCTTTCCGAGTTGTTACGTTTTGTGGTTTAATTATGAATACAGTGCTTTTGATAGATTTGTCATAAGTCTTGGTTTCTTCAAACGTAAAACTCACCTAATGCAGCAACAATCGACAAGATTGAAAGAATTATTGTTGCATCACTTTTGCAGACGGCTTCCAATTTATATTATAAACGATTCTCAACAAAAAATTAAAGAAATATTTTAGGTTTGATATACAATGTACTATATCTAGAAATCTAGAATAAATAAATTTTTTCTTGTAAACAATTAAAACAATAAATTGACTGTTTTGCAATGAACCTCCTGGTACTTTCTTAATACTGATCATATCCCAAAGAACGAAGAGCTCAATAGTGCAATATTTTTCAACAAATAATTTTGAAAAGAATTCTTTGTATATGGTAATTAAATTTGAATTGAAAGTAGTGGAAACATGACCTTTCAAAAAGCTTAGGATTTTGGCAAGGGATTGAGTTACAGTAATATTTGACATAATTTTCCTTTTGAGATATCAATACCTTTTTCAAACAAAAATATCTAATTTTTCTTGAAGCTAGAGTCTAATTACAAATTGAAAACTAAAGATTTTTATAAAATTCCTTATTTTAATTATTAAAACTTTCACCGATATAAAAGTGAATATTTAAACAAATAAATTTTGAAAGAAATTTGCGCAAAACTTAAGAATATTTAACATTTAATTAAAATTTAATTAAGTATAATAAAGAATGTTTATTTATTATTATAGTTGGAAAAAGAAAATACAAACAAAAAACGCAATAATATTCAATGACGCAGATTTGTATTTCCAAAGGTCCTGCAGCTTAATTCGCGTGCAGTCACTCGGTCACACTGGGACATCAGTCAATGAACTTATCTGATACTTGGTATAATTTTTTCTTTTTATTTCCGAACGTTTTCAATAACAATTGTTTTCATACTTCAATATGGAAATGATTTCAAATTGCTGATAAGTTAGAAACGATGCTTTGTTTTAAATGTTTATCGAAAGATTCATTTTCTTGAGGTATATGAATAGTGGTACAAAATTATATCTATATAAAGGCTTATTAGTTGGGAGACAGCCGTTAAGGTTTGTTTACAACAAAGGAATAATTGAGTATATTATTTCATATTCAAGTTTTTTCTGACGTTTGTATATATATTTAGATGAGCTATTCAGTGGCTCACCATACATCTTATGACTAGTAGTTTTACTAAATTATTATTATATTTATTATTATTATATTGACGAGTACCTATATTAGCATTATAATATTTATGATAGTTATTTTTATAATTGTTCACATATATTTTTTTTATAATTGCTAAAATTAAAATTACTTAAATAAGAATTCTGTGAAATCTCTAATTTACAAACAATTCCTTTGATCATTAATAAATGCCAACTTTTCTATTTGCAAAACAGAGCAATCTTATTTTCAGGTTTTATTGCAGTCATTAATATTATCACATATAGCTGATTTCACAGGTATAAATTTATATCCGCGCGCCCACAACCGCACTGTTAAAAAACGCGCGCAAACAATACCGCTTTAATCACCGCGCGCTCTATACCGCACCGTTTAAAAACGCGCATTCAAAACCGTGGTATTGTTTGCGCGCGTTTTTTAACGGCGCGGTATAGAGCGCCCGGTTGTGGGTGCGCGGATATTAAAGTAAACCGATTTCACATATTGCTTTTAAATATTGTATTAAATATAACTTTTAATTCACTTATTAAATATCAAAAACCGCATCATTCAAACTGGTGGGATTGATAAGCTGAGATGACTAACACTTGATAAACATTGTGCCGAAAATTTGTAGTTAGATAAGGATTGTTAATTTTGAATTTGATAAATGTATCAAAAATGAATAGAAGAAATATATTAAATTTTATATTGAATAACAGAGAAAGATGGATCACTCAGTTTTTTAGATTTAGAAATAAATATCAAAAATTTTTAAATATTAAAAATAGTTTTGACAATTCAAAAGTATATTTGCATTGAATCTCAAATAAATAAAATCTCTCAAATCAGCTAGTGGAACTGTTTCCCTGTTATGACTTTGGATATTTCACTTTCAATGTCGCTCTCGCTTTTTATCATTAAGAAATTCCAATTCACAATTATTTATGTTGAAAGTTTCAACAAGATTTTCCAAACCCCAAATTGAACAACATATTTATTTTTCAAAGTATTATTAAATTTAAAATCCATCATAAAAAACTAAACAAAAACCACGGGAAAATATAATAAATTCATAGAAAAACAAAAAAATGTTAATTTTTATACTTTTTAAAGTAAAATTTTACAAAATTTACAATTTATGCATTCAATGGAGTCTCAATCATCCAATATTTGATGTTATTTAAAGGAAATTAATTATTATTAAATTATTTATTTTAATTATTAATTATGTTGAATTAGTCTCCTTATTACAGATTATTGTCTAATACTCAACTGTTGAGGTCAATATAAGATAGAGCTCATAAATGCTTATTTTTCCTTCCATATTATTTAGTAACTTGAAATTTCAACGGTTATAAATATTTTTCTGAAAGTAGTTTTCCTTTTCGTTGTCACTAAAATTTTCATTAAACAACATTGGTTATGTTTTGATTAAATTTTGCTTTCTGTAATGTCAGCTTAATTGCAATTCCTTTGACATTAGCGATCTTTTCCTTCTATCCTTTATTTAGCTCATATTCATTGAAAGAAATCGTGGGGAAATGTTTCGAAAATGTTATCATTTTTTGTCACAAATAGTATAAATTCTCTCTTTCCATATTTGTGAGTATTCAATTTAATTACTAACATTTTTTTACATTTACATCTACTCTATTATTATCGTTAATATCATAATCATTCAATTGACTGCTATCTAAACAAGATCATAGAAAATATTTTTACAGCAAAATTTATAGTCGAAAGTTCTCCAATTTCTATCCAACTCACATAATCACTTATGTCAAATCTTTTTATCATTTTATTTAAAACATTAACAACTTACATTTTCTTTTTGTTTAGACATTTAATTCTTTTCTTTATTCTTTTTTATCTATATCAAATCTCCAAATTAGAAAATCTGGATAGCTTACTTAATTTTATTTCATTTACTTACATCATTATTTCTTTTATATATCTTTAAAAAAACAAATTTTATTTTTTCCGTAGTTCAATTTCCTGTTGAAATGACGACTGGAACATTATTGCTATCATATTGTCTGTGATATTAGAATTTATATATAATTTAACAAATGTTAAAATTACAATATTGCAATAAAATAAATTCGAAGAACGTTAAAAAGAATTTTGGAATAAAAGAAGATATGGAGTATAAAGAAATATCAAAAATTGAATTAATGTTGAGTAAAATAATTAATAAAATAAGCTTTTGACTTTCTTTTATTTTGTAATTTTTCAAAAGTTTTTTTTCCCTGATTGTCAATTAAATTTAATTCATGCAATATTGAAATAACTAAAATTGTCGCTTTTAATTAATAGTAACATTTTATAATATATAGCAAATGGCTATTTGAAGTTTTATAATTATTAGGTAAAGAGAAAATATTAAATTCACAAAATATAATGTAAAATGCGCATTTATTGGGATCATTTTAAAAAATAAATTTGAGAAATTATATATAATATTTTAAAGTAGAACAAATTACAACAATCCCCCGCTTAACGAATTAATTCGTTCCCAAAAAATTGAAAGTAAATTGTGATTTCGATAAGCGAATTTTTATTTTAATTATCGGTAATATCAACCAAGAATTTTGATTAAAAACGGTAATTTATAAATTAAAAAATCAAATCAATTTATATTATTGAAGAAATCATTTGTAATTCAAAAACAAAAATAATATATATGTATTTTATTTATTCATAACAAAAAAATATATCTATATTTATAGTTAAATATATTTAGTTAAATTTAGCTAAAATTAGAAATAAAAAAAATCAGCTCAAATATATCCCACACAACACAAATTGTTTAAATAATAAGGAAATCTAATTTAATTTATTAAAAAGAGAGTTCGACGACTATAAATCATTAAATATATCGATGTTTGTTGATACTCACGAATTTTCGGCACTGCCTTTTTCAAGTAAATTTGATCATTATTACACTTAATAATTATTGTTGGGGGATAATAAATTTATTGGTTTAATTATATTTTATTTATATTTTATTTTAATTACTCAAATAATATTTCCTATTTTTTTTAATTTTAAATTCTGTAATTTAATTAACTTTTTAATTTTTTAATATTTTATTTTACAAAAATACGTTTTTTTAATTTTCAATTTTAAATCTAATTAAATATTAATTTAAGTATTAATTTAGTTGAATGTTTATGGACGGTTTAAGTTTTTTTATATAAAGAGTCTCCGCGGCTAATCTTTGCAATGAGTTTTTGAACGCATCTTGCATTTTGTTTCGTGTAAGAGTGGTGCTGATTTGTGCACCTTTTTTCCAGTGTTCATGATAATTGCTAGTTTTGCTCTTGACGTGTTCGTTGAGTCTTTTTTGGAACGTTCTACTGTGTTTCGCCTATGTACGATGCAAGTAATTCTACTTGTACAAGTAATTTGGTAAACAATGTTCTTTGAGAAGCAGAAACATTTGGTGGAGGATTGGCAATCTAATTTATACAAAATACTTATGTTCTACCTACAATATTCAAGCAAAAAATACATAATTCGTTTTTTTTATTTTGTATTCTGTTTCTGTATATTCGTACGGTGTGATTTCCCTAATTAAATAAAAACAAAAATTCTTAAATCAAATTTTTTTTGTAAACAGAGACTGTAAATTTTTTTGTAAATTACGTTATAGCAAAACTTCGTAAAAAGAGACTTCGTAAAGCGATGGATTGGTGTACTAATTTCAATCTTAAAAAATAATCGTTTACGAGGACTCAACAATATTGAAATTTTATTTACCACAATTCTCGCAAATATTAACTGTTTAATTTTTGGATGATTTTAACGATTTTTAATTAATAATTAATTTATTTTTTTTGCTATATTGTTCCCTCTTAAAATATGTTAATTTTTCATCTTCAATATAATTCATCAATGTGTATAAGCCGTATATATAAAGTTGCGTTCAAAGGCTCTACAAATTCATAAGCTCATTCGACAATAATAATTATACCCTTGCAATATTGTAACTAGTTGAACAGTTATGATGAAAAAATAATAAATTTTATAATATAATGTTTTAGTATAATGTTTCACCTTCGCGAAGCTAAACTACTGATCAGAAAATAGAAGTTATGAAACATAAGCTATGAAGCTCTCTCACATAGTTTTCTATAATTATCATTTATTTTTTGTCACAATTACCCATTTTAATGATAAACGATTGAAAAATGATGGCGACGTACTTTTGTACTGTTAAGAGTTAAATCATTTGAAATATATTCTGTTTTTTGGTGTTTACATCTAGAATCTGCCTAAAATATAGCAGATGGTTGTAGACAATATGAGAAGTCGAAGTCGTCTGTTATAGAAAAGGTTTTATGTTTAAAATTTGTAGATATTCTGTATAAATGAAAATATTAGTTTGCAATTTGGTTACTTCTTTTTTCAACTTGAATTCACATAGAAATTATGACCCCACAGTCATATCTTACAATGTCAAGCTGCTTTCATATTTTGATTTAAAATCCAAATGATAACTCCCAAAAAGCATATTCAAAATCATTATAAACACTCAGATATGAATGTCTACTTAATCAAGAACAATGCATTATCAAAGCTCATGGGAATCAAATTATCTATTAGACGTAATCGACATGGGAAAATTGATAATTTAAACAAATCACCAATGGTTGTGATATTATTTATCATAGATGTAAAAATCGTTTTTTATTATTCCCAAAAACTATCGTTTTTTTTCCGTTTTTTATTCTTTTTTCGTTTTTTATTATTATACTTTTTTTTAATTATTTTTTGTCGGATGTCTCTTTCATCGCCTCCGTATTTTCTTGAAATCAACTAATGAACGTAATATTGTAAGTTTCTGTTTATAAGTAAAAAAGCTAGCATACTGAAGTGGCCTACAAGAAATAAGATTTATAAGTAAATGGTTAATTAATAATTTTGTTCAAAAATAACAATTGTGGTCAATTGTCTTATTGTAACAGGTGATGGTATGATGTTTATTGATGGAATTGATACGTCGTGGCAGACTAAGGATAGCAATTTTATTGCATTCCTTCGGGCACATTTCACTCTAGAATTGCTGAAACCTGGTGAAACACGTTTTGTAGGTTAATTTATAATGATACAACGTTTATATGAAACGAAAGATGCTTTGCAAGAAACTGTCATGGATCGCGATTACAATAAGTGAGTGCCGGGACAAAAGTACACTGAAAGGGGAAGGTCTGTTACGGAAATCATACTTAACAGCCAATTTTGGGATCTTCTGTTGCAATTGACTTCGATTTGTGCACCATTTTTGTCTGTATTGCGTTTAGTTGATAAATCCGTACCGTGTGTAGGAAAGGTATACTGGAAAATATTCCAAGCTGATCAGGATATTAACAATTCTACTTTAGATGAGGGAAAGAAAACTCAAGTAAGAATACTTGTTGCAACTCGCTGGAAAATGTTACACGCAGATTTTCATTCGGCAGGTTTTGTACTAGACCCTGAATATAGAGCTTTCCTACAACATGAAAATAAAGAAGTTATCTCAGGATTTCACGCTATGATTGAGAGAGTTCATAATGGTGACGTACAGTCTCAGATAAAAGCAATCCAGCAGCATAGTGTTTATCGTGCTGGCCAGGGGCGAACTGGACGCGAACTGGCAACTGCTGTTGCGAAAGAAATGCCAGCTTTTCGTTGGTGGCTAGCAGTTGGGGCTCATGTGCCTGAACTATAGAAAGTGGCTAGTCGTGTTTTATCGCAAGTGGCATCAACGTCGGCTTGTGAAAGAAATTGGTCCACCTTTGATTTTATCCACACAAAAAAGAGAAATCGGCTGAGTTACACAAAAGTACGAAATGCTGTCTTTGTCCACCGTAATCTTCGATAAACGGATAAACTAACTGATATTAATCCAATGGAAGAAACTATGGAGTGGTCATCCGAAGATGAAGATTAGTTCAAGAACTGAAATGATTAAATCCTAGTTAGGCGACTCAGTCTAAATAAATAATATTTATTTGTAAGTAAATAATATTTATAATAATAGTTGTTTGAATAATTAAAGTTTGATGTATATTTTAATATATAATAATGACATTTTCATTGTTCATTTTAAAATAACAATGAAATAGAAATTACCGTAATTTTTGTCTTGAATTAAAAAATATTTATTTATTATTGATAATTAAATGAAATAAATGAAATTCTAACTTCAGTTGTCTTATATCCTTTCATCAAAATACCAACAGCTTGTTATTATAATTTTGGTTTTATTTTATTTCTAAATTATAATAAATTTTATATTTATATTTTAATCTTATTTTTTATCTTATTTATATACACATCAAATATTTAATAATTTCTTGTTTAAATTGAATAATTTATAACAATATAAAATCAATTATTTAATACCAAGGATATTCAAATAAAATAACAAGAAAATTTCATGAAAATATCTCGATTTTGAAATTTCAAAAGAATTTTATCTAAAACTTCTAATTTAATTTTTTAAGAGTTTCATTAATAATTAATAATTGCAAATAAAACTAATTAAAGAGCTATATAATTTTGAGAATTATATATTAAAATTTTTTAAAATATTTTTTTTAATTTAATAATAATAATAATAATAATAATAATAATAATAATAAATTTTTTTTGAATTATCAGAAAATAAAAACCTGGCACATAATTAATTTTGTTGTTTCAACAACGTCAAATTATAACAGAAATAATAAAATGTATTATCAATCAATTCATATAGTAATAATTAATCTTATTAATATTTTATTAATATTTTAGTAAATAAGTACAGTTTTTTCATATCTTTGTTCAATTTGTTTTAATTTTCTTATTTCGATTTATGAAAACATCATCAGGTATAAAATGTTTCCACTTCCTTTTTAATTCATCTTCTATTAAGGAATTGTCAATGTCATATACAGTTCCAGCATTAGCATGGTTTCTGAAAATGGTTTATCAATTCAGATAAATCTTCTTCACAAGAATTTTTATCGCTAATAGCACCTATTGCATTCTTGGGTGGCAATATTGATATTACATATGCCTTAAGAAATACGAAAAAATATTTATAAGACATAAATGAATTATTGGAAAGACAGAATAAGTAAAACACGAAATAATTACAATTGTCCTAGTTGATAACCATTACATCTATTAACAAAGATTGAAGAAAATATAAAATATATGAGGAAAGTGGAACCATAGGTAGTCTTCTCGGAACGCATCATTGGGACGAATTTAAAATAAAAGAAAAGATTTGCATGGATTTTGAATCAGTGTCAAGAATCTGCGTTCATCAGATAATCATTGATATGTAGATGAAATTAAAATAAATGACATTTTAAAAAATCGACAAACCATAAGACGAACGAATAAATAAAGAAATTGTAAAACTTTTATATAATTTATCGGTAAATGATTGTAATAAATAAATACAATTATGATTATTGCTGTATAATATTCTGTATATAATATTCTTGTAATTAAAATATTATAAAAACATTCTAATATATAATTAAAAAATTAGAAAAATAATAATAAATTAATAAGATTTCTATTATTCACAGTGAATTTGAAAAGAAATTGAATAACCCATTGATATGAATAAATTTATTATCTTTACAAATGATTTACGGTAAATAAATTGAAATTTATTTAATTTATTTTTATCACGTTGATTATTTAAGCAAGCATCCAACATTAATAAGAATATCAACATAATCTGGGATCAAAGTAAACAGTAAAATACAAAAGTTATTTGCTAACAAATAAAATGATAATAATACGCTTTTTAGTATATATATATATATATATATATATATATATATATATATATATATTATATATAAAATTCATTTTAAACTGTTTTATCTGTTATATTTACAATTCTTTGATTAGGTTTATTTCATTGATTTATATCATTTATTTATATTAATTTACAGTTATAATAGTTGAAAATATTGTTTAATAATATGATTAATTAATTGCTAATTTGTACATTTCTTCACATTGCCGCATATTGACTTATTATAAACTGTTAATTTGTCTGATTTAATATAATAATATAATATAATAATTTATATTAATTATATTAGCTATTAAAAACATAATTAATAACAACGAAAATTTATTAATTATAAAATTGCTATGTTGATATTTGAATCCCATCCGAAGGTGATAATGATTTGGCTGTGATATCCGTTCTGGATGAAAAGTTTCTTCTGAATCGTTACTGCAAATTTTATTGGTGAGTTTCATCTCTTCTTATATTCTTCTTTCTCTTTATTTCAATTGTGCCTATTTTCTGTCATCTGGTTATTTAAAACGTGCGTATTTTTCTTTCGTATTTCGTACATTATTGGGAAGATTGATCTTCTCTGCATTATTTTGAAAAGATCGATCTTCACTATTTCTCTACAACAATAATAATTACTACAATGTTAATAATTACTATGTTGTTCTTGATCTCAATCATAAATTTATTGCGGCTTTTGTAATTAATTCAATAGTTTAAAATATTTTTTAATTTAAAATTTGGATTATATATTTCACAAAAAAATGATCCCATCCCATTAATATATTATATAAATAATGTATAGGGTTACCAAATTAGTTCGCGATTTCTAAATTTAGCATGAAATTGGTAAGTCTTTTTATAAGAGAATTTTTTATGCTGACTCAAATTAATCAATTATGTTCTGTTAGCAAAATTTTTATTTATTTTATAATAACTTTTTATAAGTAAAATTTTTTATTTTTATTCGTCATCTTCGATATGCTATCTTTTTTTGATATTTTTTTCAATAAAAAAGCACAAGGAACTTAAAACGTCTAAAAATAATATGTTAATGAAAAGAACAAAAATTTTTACTCTAAAAATTTAATTGTCATTTAATTTTTACAAACAATAAGTTTCTAGTAATTTAATAATGTCGAAAGGTAAAAAGTGTATTTTTACTTATAATTTCTTTATATCTAGTTTACTTATTTGAATTAATTTTATAGAAGATTCAAGAATTATATCAAGAAATAAGAATAATTTTGGATTATTGAGAACCAGAGTTATTTGCAACTAAAATATAACGCTTCATGGGTATTAATATAGAATAACGTCTAGATTTTCACTACTATATGGTTCTTGAATTAGAGACTAAATATATTGGAAATAGGTTTGTTTGCAAAGATTCAATTAAATTTGTCATGTTCCAATGGGTCTTTATGCTGTCACGATTTATAAAAAGGTTAAACGGTACATATCTTTTTTTGTAAAGCGCATCACATATGTCTTTAACTTGAAATAAATTTTATAATGAATTGCTTTTTATTTTAAATATATACATATACCTATATATATATACCCTTTTTCAAGTGATTTTTCTTTCAAAATTGATATCTTAACTGATTTAGTCAATTCATTTAGAAATACAATATATATATATATATATATATATATATATTATTATTATTATTATTATTATAATTATTATTATTATTATTATTATTATTATTATTATTATTATTATTATTATTATTATTATTATTATTATTATTATTATTATTATTATTATATTTTTTAATACTATATATTTTCTGAGATATTTGGCTTAGTGTTAAAGATTTTTTATGTGTATCTTGCATATCGTATTTCTGTTTAATACACCTTGCATTAATTATTACTGTGTAAGAATAAAAACCTAATTTATGTAAAGACGACATTTACAAAATGTTTAAATCTTTTGATTAAAAGAAATAAAAAATGAATAGATAAAGATTATATAATTATTCGAGCAACAACTGATTTGGAAAAATGAATGAAGTTATTTATAGATGGAAATGATATTTTTTATTTTACTGATTTAATTAACCCTCTACTTAGGTTAGCACTTAACTTTTCTCAGTTTCAGAGATTAATATTAATTTTCAATTAGAGATTTATATAAAATCTAAAATGACATTTTAAAAGTGTATTAGTAGGATTAATAATACATTTTTTATTTAAAAGATTTTTCACTAAATTAATTAACGTTTTATTAATTGTTTTCATAACAAATAATATTGGGAAAAGAATTTGTCTGAGGTCTCATAATTATAGTAAAATTACATTCCAAAGAGAAATAAATTTATGAAATCAACATGAGTTGATCTAAAAAAAGCAAGTTATGTGGAAATCTCTTTAAATCATAATAAATTATAATATTATTCTACAAGTTCATGATAGATGTTCTCATTATACGCACTATCTGCTATATTTCCACTTGCCGAATCTATGAAATGCATTATTCGAATTTTATTACTTTTTTGTACATTTTACATGATTTGAAATTTTATATGATATGTAAGTGTCAAATGACGTCACCTTTCTAAAAAACGCCATTTATTCCAAAATTATTAGTTTTCAATTATTATATTAATTTTACACATTACTCAAATTAAAAATAATTAAATAAACACGTTTAAAACGTCCCTTTGGATTGATAAATATGAAATTCAAAACATTCTAAAAATAAATAAACCTCTTATTTCATTCATATATTTATTCACGCTGATTAATTATGTCTTAGTTATACCTATTGTAGTTTTCCTACAAATACATCAGAGACATTGTTTCAATATTAAATGAATAATTTCTTGCGCCCTGATAGTAAACAATTTTTCTGAACTTGCTCTGCCAAATTTTATTTGTAGATTCGTTGCAAAACTTCCTTTTTATCATTCATTTAGCAATTTCCAAATCTTTATAGAAATATTCCAAAATCTTCACTGTCAAATTATATAGAATGATGTATATATCAATGTTTCTAATTACTTGGATGAAGAAACGGCTTTCCTTGGTCAAATAATACAGATAAATCGTGTGGTCAATTTCAATCAAATGAATTTATTTCTTAATATTTGCTTAGTGGGGTTTTAGTTTAGCTATTAGGGAAATTTATTATCACTGACAGAATATTCGTAATAAGATTAATAAATAAATTTTGCTTTCCTATTTCGAAAGAAAATTATAAACTATCAATTTCTAACTTTCAACTTATCATTCATCATAATTAACATTTAATTTTAACAAGAAAAATATTTTTATCATTATTTGTAAATAAAAAAATTTCACCCTATTTTAACATATTTTATTTTAATACAAAAATCCAAATAAAATATGTAATGTGCAATAAAAGATTAAAGCCGATAATACAGTTATCAATAGCAACCATTACCTTTTAATAACTTTAATAATAATTATAACTTTTAATAAGGATATATAATCTTTTCATCGTCCTCGCCTTTATTTTGTTGTTTTTGTCGTTTTGTATGTGTTATTATGATGTTGAAAAGAATATTGAAGAAATTAAGTATAACAAATCAAATAGAATTATTAAATTTCTCTGAAAACAAAACAATTAAAGATACTATTTAAAAGTTTAATGGTACAGTAGTTAGTATGAAGAAAAGAAGGTTTGAAAATTTGCAATTCTCAGATTTAAACAATTTATTAAAAGAATGTATTAATGATATATTAATGCAAGATCACTTCAGTTATCTGGAAATATAATTCAAGATGTAGTCAAAATATTTGTTTTTGAATTACATGATTTTAAATACTTAAATGAATTTATTTTAAGGTTGTTTAAATAAATATTTATTATTAAAAAATTAAAAAATTTTCATATGTTGAACATCATTGTATTTGATTGCTTTGACCTTTATGAAGTTGACCTTTTTACTGTAAAACCCTACAAATCTTCTTAAACTGAATGCTAAAATTATCTAGTTTAATGATTCACGCATCGCATATACATATTCAGTATGATGAATACTGTCTACTTGCCATAAAAGATCTTCCTTATTATTGGTAATATTTATTATTTATTAGTAAAATTTAAAATGGCATTTTAAATTAAATATTTCAAAATAAAATATAATCCATTTTTTAAAGAAACTAACAATTTTATTTCAATCTTTCTAAGGAAAAGTCTGTTCAATTCAATTTACTGGTTTGCTAGTGTTCATTGACTCGTTTAATTGTCATCGAGACACCGTAAATGTGAATAGATTCAAAAAATATTTTTCACATTTTTCAATAGAGATTAAAACCACTGAATAATTTTTTCCCTTTTTTTAACTAATACAACATCTGTTAAAAGTAATTATGAGATCTTGAATACGAGCAATTATATATGAAAATAAATTGTAACCTTAAGATAATAAAAAATACAATTAAATCAAGCGAATTTGGTTCGAATGAAGATTTTTTATCACAAGCCAGAGTTAATTTATTAAATAATTAATATGCAAATTATTTTTAACATAATACTTAGTCAAAATTATACAGTCATTTTATTCATAACGATAATTGCTTAAGCAATTGAATTTCAGAAAATTATACAATATATATTTAACAACAAATGAAAATATGTTCTCGAACAAAAATACTATTAGTAAGTAAATCTAATTTAATTTTACTATAGATCAAACGATAAAACTTATTATTAATTTTAATATTATTATTATTATTATTAAAAATCGCCATTCGTACATCTTTTTCAGTATATATTTCGATAGCATCACTATCATCATCAGGTTACCTACATTCACTAGGGATGAATAACTATACAATATTGATAATTTATAAACAAATTATTATATCTATAAATTTTTAAATTATAAACAACAATTTTAAATAATTATTTACAGAAATAATTTTCAACAGACATTATTTTTCACTTTAAAAAAATTTATTAAAAAAAATATTATTTTAATTATTTTTTTAATTATTTAACATAACTATTATTCAATATATATCAACATACAAAAACTTAATTAAAAACGTTCAACACACACGTGTTCATTGCATTCTGCACATTGATTCTAAACATTGATTAAAAGTTCTTATCAATAATGCTTAACATATTACACGCCAAANAAATTTTTTGATAAGATTTTAAAATCCGACATTCATAATTCTCTCATACAGACTTTATTATAATCCTTAATATTGGACAGTCCTTTCGGTCGACAATGTTCTTGCACTAGAGTACAGAGATGACGGGAGGTCTCTCTAATGTATGTGGCATTACACCCATTACATGTGAATTGGTAAGCGAGATCCAAACACAATCAAACTGGCGTTTGAGATTTAGTAACAAACATACTACGTACTTTGCACGATTTCGAAACAATTCTATAATTCCATTTACACCCAGCTGTTTACCTATCTTTCTTTTGAAATCATTATATCCTTCCGAATACGGCAATACCTCGTATATTTTGGCTCATCTTATTTGTTAGTATCTGTCGAGTAGTGTTATATTTTTTATTTGTAATTAAGATTTATAGTGGATTGTTGGTTTTGTTATCGCGTACTGCGTAAAAGAAGAAAATTATAAAAAAACTATATAGCGTTAATTTACTATAGTAAATTATCGCTATAGGAAAATTGATAAATTAAAAATAAATCGAAAATTCAAAATAAAGGAAACTGAAGAGATTAATATTGAAGACATTAAATTACTATTGAAGATTATATGAAAATCCAATTGAAAAATTTAGACGTAGAAGATCCCTGGAAAGATTATTTATCATTCTAACCCCATATAATTAAGGTTGATTATTTAATTTTTATTTAATAAAGTTGTTAGTTTTATAGTTTTGTAGTTTCGGTTTAATAATCGCTATTGTAATCTTGATAAATTTGTTAAATTATATACAAACAACCCAGCTGTCCAGAGTCAGTTCTTTTAAAGGAGACTCGGCTGAGTTCTACAATGTTCTACAAACACAATAGTAGTATATAGTAACAACATATAGTTTTAGTATACAACCTAATAACTTAACAATATCAATACTAATATTCACTACATCATTCGACATATCAAAATATACGATGGTATTGCCGTATTCGGAAGGATATAAAGATTTCAAAAGAAAGATAGGTAAACAGCTGAGTAAATTGAATTATAGAATTGTTTCAAGAGAACCATTTAGAAACAATAATAGAATTGTAAATCAAAGAAGTTTACCTCGTCGACCATCGATGTAGACATCACAAAACAGATCGGATTTTTCAAATTTATCGAAGATATGAACAACCACGATCAAAACAATACTGGAGATGCAAATAAGTAGGACATTTAAGGGCTCAATGTCCGAACATAATATTTTTTCATTGCAAGAAGGCAGGTCATTTTAAATTCCAATGCTTCGATTTAAGAAAATCTTAAAACTACAAATATCAACAGAATATGGCAGCGATTGCAGACCAAGGAGACAACGAGAATCTGATGTCCGACACTGAATAACCAAATGAAAACGTGTCAACGCTGGAGGAAGTTATTGGAGCGATAAACTAAATGTACTTAAGATCTTGAGCAATGATTATATGTATGAGAATGTTTGTAATTGTTAGCATGAAATTGAATTTTTTGACAATATTTGGTATGATCATTGTGGTATGCTTGATGTTATATGTATAGATACTGTAGATAAAATAGATAAAGGTATTGACCATAAAGTATCCATTTTAAATAATGATGATAGAGTAATAAAATACGATAAAATGGGTGATCATTATTAATATTTTGATTAATAATAACAAATTTAATTGTCTTTTGGATACAGGAAGCCAAAACAAGTGGCATTAGTAAAGAAGTACGAAACGCGCTCGAAAATGTTAAAGTTGAAAACACTAATTTATTGGTAAAATGTGCAAATGAGATTCTCCGTGGAACTCACCTTTAGTGTGTGTTAAAAAGAAAGATGAAGATGATATTAGAATTTGTTTACATTATAGAGTGTTAAATGGGGTGACAGAAAGACCAATATTTCCCATTCTGAATACTCAAGAAATGTTAGATATATTGTATGACGCCAAATATTTTATCACACTTGATTTAATGAATACTTATTATCAAGTTGAGCTACAAGATGAATCTACATTAAAAACAGTATTTTCCACAAATAATACTCAATATTGTTTTAATCGTATGCCTTTTGGCATTGAAGCTGCGCCTGCAACATTTCAAAAGCTCATGAATAAAGTATTAGGACCACTGAATGGTTGTTTATCTTGACGAAATATCAATATTTTCGTCTTCCTTGCAAGAACATTATAAGAGAATAAGAAAAGTATTTCAAAGAATAAGTGATTCTGGGTTAAAGATTAGTCCAGAAAAATGTTATTTTATTGAAAAAGAGATAAAATCTTTATGGCATGACATAAAGAATGATGGAATATACGATGATGACAACAAAATTTATGTTGACAAATGAATGCGAAGAGGCCTTTCAAGAATTAAAGAAAGCATTAGTAAAAGCTCCAATTCCTTGTATTCCTTGACTTTACAAAGGAATTTATTTTGGACACAGATGCTAGTTTCGACAAAATTGGAGCAGTTTTATCGCAATCAGATGAAAATGGCAAAGAAAGAATAATTGCATATGATTTGCACGCAATGAACAAATACGAAGTAGGATATTGTATCATTCGTAAAGAATTATTAGCCATAATTTATTTTACCGAATATTTGAAACATTATTATATGGTAAAAGGTTTAAAATGAGGACAGACTATAGAACAATAACCATTATGTTGAAGTTCAAGAAGCCAATCACACCTTAATTTCAAACATGAATCAACCAATTAAGTGGTCTGAACATTTAAATGGAATACCGTAATGGTGAAACGCATTCTAATGCAGATGCACTATCGAGAACTGAATGCGATACGAGCATACAATGTTAAACGATTCACGAGGAACCAGAAACAGGAAAAATAAAAACAAAGATTTTAGTTGACAACAAGATTCTAAAGAAATAAAAACTATCAAAAGAGATATACTAATCGGGAAAGAAACAAAATTTATAGAAAGTAATGACATTATTCATTCAAGTAAAGGTAAAATATAGATTCTAGACGAAAGAAAAGAAGAATTTGTTTTGTCACCCATAAACTTTGTGTCATGCTGAGGCGAATAAAGTCCACGAATATATTTCTAGGAAATTTGTCATGAGAAACAGACAAGAATTAAAGAAGTAGTCGGATCGTGCGAGTTGTCAAAAGAGAAAGGTTATGACTACAGGAACAGGAGAAAAACTAATTAAAGCAACATTTGAATCATTTTTTATTGACTTTTGTGACCTAATGAAAAATTCTAGGAGTGGAAAAATGTATATTTAGGTAATTATAGACCAACTTAGCAATTATATTTCTTTATGTGCAGTTTCTAGCAAGATGAAAAGACAGTTGCAACAATGATTAACGAAAAATGGATTTTGAAATTAGGTGTTCCAAGGAATATTTATTATGATAGAGGAACTATTAGAGATGCCATCCAAATTTCCTTAAAAGAAAAAACGGGCAAAGACTGGGTCGAAATACTTTCTGAAGTTGAATTTATGTTGAATGCGACAATTCAGAAAACTACTCAGTTGAGTCCCTGCCAGAGAACAGAATGAAAATGATGAACCATGTGAACTACAATTATTAATGGAAAAGCGTAAATCAGAAAGATTATAGTTACTAAAACGAATACAGGGAAATAAGGAAGATGAATTATATTTCAATGAAGAAAGAGCAAATCAAATTTTCAATGTCGGAGATGTTGTATTGGTAAAAACGCATGTGGCAAATAAAAATGAAGACAGATTTAAGGGTCCAGGTAAAATAATAAAGAAATGGCATGACAGAAGTTTCATAATCAAATTTCAGAATGGAAAATCGAAAATAAGAAATTTCGAATGGATCAAACATTTTAAAACGAGGGGGATGTAAGATAACTTTAAGTAATACTTGTTTCAAATAATATTATTGCATGTTGAATTTTTATGTCTGATTATTATGTAATGTATGTCTGAATGACAAAGGTGTAATATTGTATTATTGATGCAAGTGTACTTACAATATAATTACTTCATCCGGAGGGATAATCAGTTTTTTGATATTAATAAATTATATGTCTCCAAAGTCTTCTAATAAAGTATATTAAAATATAACATGGCTATATATTATTATTATTATTATTATTATTATTATTAAATTTAAAAAAGTATTTTAAACCGATTGAAATTATGATTTATAATTCACTAAATTTTATTGCTTTTTAATTTGTTTTATTTGCAATTATTAATTATTAATCAAATACTCAAAATATCAAAGTAAAAGTTTTACATCAATTTTTTTTGCAATTTGGAAATCTAAATGTTTTCATGGAATTTCTTTGTTATCTTATTTGAATATCCTTAGTATTAAATAATTTATTATAAATTTTTATAAATTATTCAATTTAAACAAGAAATTATTAAATATTTTATGTATATGTAAATAAGATTAAAATGAAGATTAAAATATTTTAATAAATATGAAATATATTATAATTTTAAAATAAAATCAAATCAAAATTATAATAACAAGCTGTTAGTAGTTTGGTGAAAGGATTTGAGATAACTGAAGTTAGAATTTCATTTATTTCATTTAATTTTCATTGATAAATAAATAAAATGTTTTTATTTGACACAAAATTTCGGCAATATCTATTCACTTGTAATATTTTAAAATAAACAAGTAAATCGTATTATCGAAAGTTTGTAGATAGAAAATATACATTAACCTATAGTCGAAAAATAAATGAAGATAAAAAATAATAAAATACAAATCAAAGATGATAAGTGGATATATTTAAATGTGAAATGGGTAAATGGTGTTTTACTCTCCAGTAAAAAAATGATCACCATAAATGTTAAAATGTTAATTGTATATAATTGTTTTCCATAACGAACTTTCATTGTATTGCTGTAACTAAAAATTGAAAAATAATTCTTCTCTATTAAGAAGCATTATTTCAAAGCTGCAAATAATTTCATTTGTTTCAGAAATATCAAATGACTGTGATATTAATAAATCTAAATATATCATTCAATGAATTGCAATAAAATAATATTTAAATAAATATCTTGTTAATAATTCATCTATTTATTTGAGAATTTGTTAATAAAATATAAATTTCAAATTATTTCAATTTATTTATTTGTTATATATAATAGCAACCGAAATAAACGATAATACTTGATCAATTATAATGCAAATGACATTTATGAATCGTCAAACCTATAGCAATATTTTTTTCGCGTGTATTCAGACAACCGACATAATAATTTCCAGATTATTTTTATTCATTACGATTTACTTGGCATTCATTGGGATTTTAATATTTATGGAGGCACCTTAATTAATTACCGCCTCTGGGCGTTAAAGAAAGTATTACATGAAACAATAAACGTTGAATTTTGTAATAATTATGTCAGTAGTTAATTAACAGTTCTTGTTAAGCTAATATTTTAATCAGATTAAATTTCAAACTAATATTAATTATTATTATTATTATTATTATTATTATTATTATTATTATTATTATTATTATTATTATTATTATTATTATTATTATTATTATTATTATTATTATTATTATTATTATTATTATTATTATTATTATTATTATTATTATTATTATTATTATTATTACTATTATTATTATTAGAAAAATTATTTTTTAATAAATTTTATTATGTCAAAATTGTCAATGAGACAAAATTTGGATATAAAACTAAATAATTAAAATATTATCAACAAAATCTTTTTTTGGTCACATTTGAACTGCTTTCTTTTTTGATAATATTTCATTTATTCTTATTATGGCAAAAAATGAAAAATGGATTCTTTGCAACACAAGTTTATAGTTTTCCTTTATCAAGTGTTGATATCATTAAATAAAATATGAAATTTTAAATTCAAAATTCTTGATTGTTTTCTAATAACTTTAAAATTAAAATTAATAAAAAAAGTAAAAGAACGACAAGAAACAAAATTGAATGAAAATTAAAATATTGAATTCTTGAGTTTAAGATTATTTGTTAAATGTTTTTCATTATCTTTAAGAAATACACCAAGCTGACTAATTTTAAAAAACATTGTAAATTTCTATGAAAAAATCAGCAAACATTCAGATTGACAATTTCTCTGGATCCTTCCTATGAGTTGATTGTTGGATGTTCGTCTTTGATAGTAATTATCTCTGTAAATGGGAAATGTTTTTTAAGCTGATTTATTGTTTTATTATGAAGTATAAAAATTAAAAACAGTTAAAGAACAGGGATTTTGTGGATATATTTACAATGTTAGAAAGTAAATCAAGGGTTGGACAAATATTTATGTAGTGAGTAAAATCGGCCAAAAAAAAACGATTACTTACAATAGTGCATTGGCTTAATTTTACTTTATTATACCTAAATTTTTTAAAACTACATAATGTTTCAAATGATTATTTCATAAATACTGTTAAATAGCACCGAAGATATTCTGTATCATTTGCAGTAAGGATTTTTGACTATAATGTGATAATAATTCGATCAAATATCCTTCAACATTGGATTATTCCATATTTGTGCATGACGTGATTCCTTTGGTTATAATTCGGAAGTTAGTTGATTAATTAACGTGAAAGTAAGGCTTCATATTAAAATATTAATTATTAATTAAAATATTAATATATTAATTTTACTACTTAGTCAAGTTAAATAATTTTATGAGAATTTAGAATTACAAAAAATATTTATGTATTAATTAATTAAATTAAAAATGGGAAGCTCAAAATATTTTGTAGAAATGAAGAAGTAAATAACAAATAAAAACGTGATTGAAAGGAAATTAAAATGGCAATACATCAAGGGGGTTATCATCTGAGGAAAATTAATTTTCATAAAAGGCTAGCGGATTGTTTACATATTGCAAATTTAGTAGACAAAAGAAAGAGAGCGACATATTTTTTGATTCGAAGTAAAAAAATATTTTTTAATTGAAACATTCAGTAAAAATAGTGAAAATCAATTGATTCAAATTAACTTGTGCGCATCTTTGATTATAAAAAAGATTTGAAGTTTTGAGTTTTATTATTTAATAAGTAAAAACAATGATTTGGATTCGTGACCAAAGTTCTCCATTAAATAGTGAAAGAAAAAAAATGGTAATTCAATAGAAATCAAGAAAAAGACTATCAATATAAATATATGCATATTCACCTAATTTATATTAAGGTTTTAAAGAAATCACAAATTGAATTTCGAAATAAAATTAAGAAAAATAGTAAAAACCTTCAGCATTTTAGTGCAAGTTTTATTTCTCGCTTATGTATCAATAATTGTTGATAAGAAAAACTTTTCCTCGCACAATTTCCTCAAACTCTCATCTCAAAAAAAAACAATAAATATTTGAAATACTTGCCACTTGTATGCAAAAAATATAATACATAATCTTTGTATTCACCAATATTGTTCCATAATTTTATGCAACAAATCTTTGATACTTTCTTTTGACTAAGTCATATGACGTAATTTCATCATGAGAAGTATGAAAAGACTGGGATTTGAGTTATAGTTCAATCCGTTTGTAATATCCTCATTAAATATAATGACCAATTTTATATCATGCCAAACTAAATCCCATTTGTTATTTATTTAAACGACAATATATTAACTCACTTTATATTCATATTCTTTGAATTGCATATAATTTACGTAATCGGGTAAACAATAGAAAGTTGATTGGTCAAAATAGAATTGCCGAAAATTTTATAGATTACAAAATTTTGATTCTTCCTCATTCAAACGTTATGATAAACCAATGATAAATTTTAATTTGATTAATTAATTTGATTGTAATTTAAATGATTTTTTCATTAGAAAGTAGTTGAAAAGTCAACAAATGGAAACTAAATCAACATAATGCTTACCACATGCGTTAGTTTGCAGCACAAACAACGTGTCCGCTGGACAAATGCAAAGACCTACTCCAGGATGGCAGGTACTTTTGCGTGTGAGATTTGAACAATGGGAATCAATTTGACAACGAGAATTACCCAACACTAAATTGAAATATTTTTCATCAAAAATCCTTTTATTGTTATTTTATATGAACCTGGTTTGCATAATTTTCCCTTTGATTCCTGAATAGCAACATAGCCAGGTAGACAGAGACATATATTTTCCAAATTGTCACAGAAACTATTCTGAACTTTGTTTCGACAAAATCGATTTCCGCCTTGATTGATGCAATTTCCATCATAGACAACACGAAATTCATCTGTGAGAGAATTGCTCGAAATTTGACATATTTGTAACAGTATCAAGAATCCCCACATAACTGAAAAATAAATAATGGAAATCTATAAAATGCATCATTTACTTTCATATGGATCGCAGAACGATTTTGATTGGTTCGAATAATTTCAGTTTTGGACTTGTAGAATTGCTGATTTACGTTTAATTAAGGTAATTAAAGAATTGAAGTGGTTAATAATTGAAACTAGAGAGATAAATGCCTTGAAGAATTGATGATTTGAAATAATAATAATAATGATAATAATAATAATAATAATAATAATAATAATAATAATAATAATAATAATAATAATAATAATAATAATAATAATAATAATAATAATAATAATAATAATAATAATAATAATAATAATAATAATAAATAGTTTAAAATACATGGCAACAATTTAATTATATGAAAGTGCCACTCAAAGATTAGTTTTACGATATATATTTCGACAGTTTTCCTGTCATCATCAAGTAGAATAGAATAACTATAGAACTATACCTAAATTTTCGAATAAATTTATTAATTACATCATTTTTCACAAATTACACATTTTTTCGTTAGTGGATGTTAGTGTCCCATCTACCACCCTATCTTCCTTTGGAAAATATCTAGGTCGATCCAGAATTCTATGTTGGTCACGAAAATATTTATAAAAAATGTTTAGTTTCCATGGAAATGAGCTCTAAAGTATCTAAATTAAAATGTAGGTCACGCCATAATATAAAAACTTATATACATTTTGATAATCACACGCGTCTTATATTATAGAATTAAAATCGTATACTTCAACACATAACGAGACAGTGAATAACATTAGAATCAAATATTATAATATAACAAGTTTCATATATTATTAAACATGGATAACCTTATATTATAAAAATAAATTCATATTCTTCAACACATGGTGTGACAATGAAGAAAGCTTTAATAAAATACTTTGAAAATTTTTGAAAAAATATGTAGATCAAATTAAAGTACTTAAATATGAGGGTCACACAACTTTATTAAAGAAATAATTTTTATATATAAAAAATACTTTGAAAATATTTTGAAAATCATGTGAAAATCAATAAAAATATTTGGAAAAATATATACCATTTACTACTTTTGATAACACGACTTAATAGAAAATCACACGTATAAGAAATATACAAGATATTAACAAGATATTCCCAACTCAAAAATTCCCAAAATAAATTTCCCAACTTAAAATTTCCCCAACATTTCCCAAATTTTAAATAGTCCCAAAATTATATTTTCCAACTCAAAACTTTTTTCAAAATTTTAAAATCTAAACTAAATTCTCTTAACTTTACAAAGTTTTTTAAATCAATATTTACACAGAAAACATGTAAGTGTTCATTTATTCAAAATACAAAGATTAAAATAATCAGCACACCCGATAACATTCCAGCCACCGCCCGAAGGGGCTGACACAATTGTTTGTAAATTTTCACCGTTAGCCCCACTATGGGCTGAAGGTTTAGTTTGAATATTATTAAAATTATTTTTTCTTTTATGTTTAACCAATCATATTCTTTTATTAATAATACATCATCACAGCAATAATACAAATATATAATACAAAAATATTTCAACAATTATTTATAAATAATGCAAACAACATTTATGATTGACCTGTTAAATGGTCTTGTCTATAACAAAGAAACTAACGAGGTGATTAATAATCTGATATTCCTTGTTAATCGCTCAGAAAAAATCGATGAAGATAATGTATCGAGTTCAACACCATGATCAATTTAGAAACAATCGAACAAAAGAAAAAATTATTCGAGGAAATGTTTTATACATTATTTGATGATGAAATTACATGGTCACGAATTATCATGGGTTTCATGCGAATGAAACATATTTTAGAGAAATCGGGCTTAGACTTTCAAACATTATTTTCAATGGTTTGTAGAAGTATATTATTTTGATGATTAACTTCATAATATTATTATCATAATCATTATTTAGATTAGTGAATCGAAAATTGTGCCATGAGTCAATGCTCATGGTGGATGGATTATGATGATAGAACTCGCTACAAAAGCAAAGGAGAATGATGCCAAATGTGAAAAACTAAAGAATTTATTGAAACTGGGTTAGAAGTTGTATATACATGTATAAAAGTGTATCAAAACCTTTAATAAATCTTGGTAAATGTTTGTTGTTGTTTAAATAATTCTACATCATTTTAAGGTATAAACAAAATTATTTTTTATTTTAAATTATGTCAACCATGTCGGAAAAAGGTAAAATATGACTTCTTTAATCTTTATTAATTTTTATTTAGCATATATAATCAACCTTTTAATTGGTAAATTAGAGTAAATATCTAATGTAAAATTTAGAGAATTTATGAATGTTCCTTAGAAATTAAAATAGCCGTATTCAGACGATGAAATTAGTGAAGAAAATATGTCATATAATGACGAATCTGAAAATGTTTCCAATCACAAAAGTGATCATGAATGTAATGATTAACCTAGTGAAGAAAATAAGTCATGTATTGAGAATTTTACAACTCTTAAATCATCAAATGAACCTAAAAAAGAAGATGAATCTAATGATTTTCCTAATTGTATTGATTATGTTGTTGAAAATATGATGAAAGGAAATTGTAAAAATCAAAACTGCACATGTGATAATTAATATATTTAAAAATTATTATTCGACTTAGAACATAAAAACTTAGTTATTATAAACTTTTTTTTGAAATTGAACAATCTTAATAATAATAATAATAATAATAATAATAATAATAATAATAATAATAATAATAATAATAATAATAATAATAATTCTTAAATGTTAAATCATTCCGATGTAAAAATGAATAAATTTTAATTTTTCATTTTTAACTTGGAAACTTGTGGCTTCATTTTAAAATTTATATTAAAACTACTTATGCATATCCATTCTGAGAAATACATGACGATTTGATGCTTAATTCTTTAGTACACTTTTTACTATTTCCTTTATCTTTGGTTTTGTATTTTTATTCGTTATCTCTCATTTTTATGTGAATTTCATTTCAATTTATTATTAAATCTACTGACTGATCTTTCCTTTGTTATAGTTCTTTTGAGCAGTTTCTTGACAATATTAATTTTAAATATTTATAAATTATAAATTTTATGAAAAAAAATTAAAATATTCATTCAGCCAGAATCAAAATTGAAATTTGGAAAATACTTGAAAACTGTCATTAAAATTGTATTTTAAAATATTTGAATAATTTTCGTATGGGAATTTTATTTCATCAAATTTTTTATTCATCATTTATAAATTATTTAAACAGTATAAAAAAATTAATTTTCTATCAGATGTTTATTTAATAATATTCTTTTGAATTTGAAAATGAAAATATTCATGTCATCTTTTAAACCAAAACTACTCTAGTTAAATTCGTCTGGGAATAAAGAACATTTCAATTAAATTTATTGTGAAATTATGGGACAAGCGAAATTAATCAAATAATATTTTAATCAAATACAAATAAACTTTTGTGAAGACTTATGTATCAGATTAATCTGTTTACACTATTTTCCAAATTAAATTTGCGTTAACCCTTTAGATGCCGCGAGATTTTAGTACGGTCGTGCGCTACAAGCCCGGAATTTTCGGGCAAAAATAAAATTGATTTTATATTACATTATGTAAAATACTTGACCTTAGCTAGTAAAATAAATACAAAGTATAGCGAGTTTACAAGCTCATTTTGTATGAGCGACGTTGCGCGCACGGAAATACAGAGCGTGTTAACTCTCTTATGGCATCTAAAGGGTTAACCACCAAATGATGACCCATACTCGTCTGATATTTTTCATCAGCATATATCAAAGTTATATTTATTTAATATTTTTAAATATGATATGTATCATCATCAGGTAACGTTATAAAATTTATTAATTCAGCTAACTTTTTATTAAACTGCAATGATTCGTATATTTACTAACATGATGTTTATGGCGAAATGTTTAAAAAACATTTGCCTCAGACCAATTACCAAGTAATGTACTGGAATTTGTTGATGCTCCTCAAAAACCAAATGCATTTGATTAGTCTTATATTATCTGTTACTTTGTTGTTAGACTTTCTCGTGCGATTCACTAATCAAAATTTTGTTAGGCTGTTCTCTGGAACAACTTTGTCATGGCTGTTTGGTCTTGAGGTGTTGTTTCGAGGTGCTGATTTAGATTTTTTTTGTAATATGCATTAATTTTAAGACGTTAATGATAATTTTAACAAATTTATTAAAAATATATATTAGTAGATGGATTGGCCACCCCTGGCACACCTCTTCCTAGAAAATTTGTAGATTGACTCAGAGTTTTCTGTATGTCAAGAAAATTTAGGTTTCATAGTAATTCTGTTGATGACTTTCAGTTCAAAGATATCGAAATTTCATTAAACAAGTTCTGAATTCATTCTCATTAATTTATTTGATTTGATTTTTTGACATGCACTCGACTTTGTGATATCTGGTATCGGCTCTTGAATTGGAATTTCTTGTGGTTCAATTTTAGAAGGTTTAATAAATTCTATAAATTGAAAATTCACTCGAGACTGACCATATGCATATTTAGGATTTCTGTAGTATTTAAACGTAGGTATAATATCAGACTGTTCTATTGTATTAACATTGTCTATTGAAAAGTTACATTTAACAATTGGAAAAGATTCATCAAAATCTTCTTTATTTTTTTGGAATAAAGTACATCTAATATCATATAATTGGCATAGCAACATATTCACGTGACATGTTTTGTGGTTAAATAAACGCACAGTACGTTACAGTTTTCGGAAAGGTGATTTTTCATTTCTTCAATTGAAGCGCATATGTTTCTTTCAAAAAAATCCAACAATTTGTTTTTTTCTTCTTCTGAAATAATTTGTTTTCTGCTACCTCTATTCTCTTTGCAAATTTTTCCATATATTTTATATCAGTAAATTATTGTTCCAATCAAATTTTTGGTGATTCCAAGTAATCTATTCTTCGTAATTTTCCCCATATTGAAAGGCATTAATAAGACGAATTTTGTTTTTGTTCTGTATTTCTACGAAAATATTATTTTTTTAAATAAGTTATTAAAATTTACGATTTTTGAATTTTTTTCTGCAAATCCAAAGCGTTTGGCAAGAAATATTTGATATTCTGTAAAATATTTTAATTATTTTTTAATTTAATGTAATTTAATCGTTTCCTGAAAAATATTTGAAAATCTAAAGAAATATTAAATTGCAAATTATTTTATAAATAAATCTTACGATGTTTCATCGTCCTTTTCTCTACAGCTCAAAGTAGAGTTGTCCGATTCAAAATCTAAAGTTTTTCCCAAATGATTTTTAATATATTGGAAATAATAATATGTTAACAATATGCTATTTACTTTTACATTTTGAAACCAAAAACGCTATAAAAATTTGCATGTATTTTTTATTGTGTGCTGTGTTTGTATGTATAATTATTTTTCTGTCACTTTCTCGATTCCTACACCTAAATCCACAATATAAGAGTTTCTACACCTAACCGCGAAAGTTAACATTGTCTATAATATAAGTTGGTGTGCACACCACCTGAGGTGAGTCACCAATTATATGACAATGTTAACTTAATTTCATTTATTCAATTTTCCAAAAATCGTTTAAAGGTAAGTTTTTGCATTGAAGTAATTTTTAGGACTTGAATTTTGATTTTATATAATTATGAGATCATTATTCAAGTTCTTAAATATTACTGTTAGTCATCATTTATAATATTGATAATATATAACATTGATAATTAAATTTCAGGTGTTTTTTTAGGAATTTTATGGTATTTTATTTGGATTTATTTCGTAAAAATGTAAGTTAGATATTTTTATAATTATAAATAAGTAAAGTAATCACTAAACATTTATTTTTTAAAGACATTTAGTAAAGAATGGATAAAATATTTTTTAAGTTTTTGTAATCTTCTTTCGAATTTGTCTATTTCTGTAATTCTATGAAAATATTAATTTGTTAAAATAATTTATTAAAATTTACGATTTGCGATTTTTTCCTGCAAATTCAAAGATGTCGAAGGATCTTCTTCAATATCTGTAAATCTAAAGAAATTTTATATTCTAAATTATTTTATAATTAAATCTTACGATGTATTTACTTCTTTTTCCCTAAAGCTCAACGTAGAGCAGTCGGAATCTGATTCAAAAGTTTTTTTGTACATAATTTTTTAAATAATTTAAAAATATTGATATGTTAATTATATGTTAATCAATCTGAATTTCGCATGAAAAACACTTTACTTAATTTTGTATGTATTTTTCATTATGTGTGCTGTGCTTGTATGCTTAATTATTTTCTCTCACTTTTTAGATTCCTATAATAAATATGTTAAATTTCGCGGCATTAAATTTCTACACACAGGTAAGTTTGTGTGTTCCTATAATATATACTTATTGATTTTTTTTAGATTATAGATAATGTTATATTTCGCGGTTAGGTGTATAATCTAAAAAAAATCGATAAAATTATATTATAGCAACACACAAACTTACCTGTGTGCAAAAATTTAATGTTCCGAATGTTAAAAGTTTTATTATAGGAATTGAGAAAGTGACAGAAAAATAATTTTACGTACAAACACAACACACATAATATAAAATACACGCAAATTTAATATAGCTTTTTTTATTCCGAAAGTAGAGAGTCATTAACATACTGTTAACATATCATTAATTTAAAATTATTAAAATTCATGGCTGAAAAAAATTTGGATTTTGAATCTGACAACTCAACTTTGAGTTTTCGAGAAATGGACGACAAAACATCGTAAGATCTATTTATAAAATATTTTTGAAGTTAATATTTCTTTAGATTTTCAGATATTTCTTTGGAGACATTTCCATTTTGCGAAGGTGAAGATCTGACAATGTAAGAATTTTTTTATTTAATTACAAATAATTAAAATATTTTACAGCATATCAGATATTTCTAGTCAAACGCCTTTGTGTGAAGATATTCAACAAGTTCCATCGACATCTTTGGAATTGAAGAAAAAAATTCGAAAATCGTAAATTTTAATAACTTATTTTAAAAAAATAATATTTTCAAAGAATTTCAGAAAATGACAAAATCCGTCTCATCAATGCATATGAAAATGGAGAAAATTATAAAGATTTTGGAAGATTACTGGGAATCTCCAAAAAATCGATTGGAACCATTATTTCTTAAAAAAATTAATGTGTTTGGTGATTATTTTATTTCTTTTTAGTTAAAAATATATATAACTTACATTTTATTGAAATAATTCCAAATTCATAACATATCATAAAATA
>CAUHTR010003277.1:0-38964 GCA_959609185.1 Schmidtea polychroa
CCCTAGCAAAAAGACTAAGGAATTTCTCGCTGGTTAAAGGAATACAATAAATTCATGAATGATATTTTGAAAGGCAAATTTCAGATATGATGCAGATAAAACCTTTAAATTATGAAATTACTACAGGAAGGGTAGTCTAAATTTGCCTCGGACAGATTACAAGTTGTACAAAGCGGACACCAAGAGTAGAGACCGGTTAAATATGATCAAGGGCCCTAACTGGACTTAAATAAAGGATTATTGCACAAATAACATTGATGTGCCTGTTTTCAACATAATGTTGCTCATCGTAATTATCATTTCTTTGATAATGTTTATAATTAATTAAAGGAGTTACAATATATTCCCTTTATCATTTCAATTTCAGTAAGAAATTGATCGACACAAATCTAAAACCGGGGAAGACTTATAAATTTTTACCGCCCGTGAAATTATTAATAAAAAAGCATACCGGCAGAAATAGGCAGAGACGTTGAAGTAGCGAGTGTCTTTAGGTAAGATAGCCTCAAAGTCAGCGACAAATAACAAAGGGAGGGAGTGACTGTTTACTCCAATCAGTAAATTCTAAATATTTATTTTTAGGCAATGTGTACAAGGTGCCCCAGTACCACTGATTTTATCGCAAAGACCCTTATGTCTATTAAAAGCGTCATCATTACCTAAAACGTTTAAAACATCTAGGGCACCACTGACTACAAATCCTAACAGGAGTGATTGAACTATTCCTACAATTAAGAAATCTATTTAGGTCTGTGATTCCAAGATAATGATAATTATCATTCTTTTCAATTAATAATAAATTGATAGGTATGGCTCCTACTATCTTACTCCTATATATTATATCAATAAAGGGATGTTTCATAACTGCATCTTCATCGGAAATGTCAATCAAGCCTTTTCGTTATAAGTAAGAACATTAATACTATAACCCGGATTTTGTTGTTCAAATTTACTTATATTTGATAGTTTCATCGGCATATCATTAGGATCAAATTTAATTTCAGAAAGATTGTAGGAATTAGGGCGATTTCTATATTGCCTATTTATACTATCATATTTAATAATTGACAAGAAAACTATACAAAAGCAGAAGTGGTCATTATTAACTACATTAACGAGACAGCTTAAGTTTCTTAAGATTTTGGGGTTTCAATAAAACTTCTACCACTTAACCGACTTATTTCAGCAATTTAGTCAGAACAAAGCTTATGTATTCTATTTTATTGATAGTCCAATTACTACCTTTCTCATTAATTTTAATTATTTTTTCATTTAAACGAGCAATACCTTCGTCAATGAATGTATCGCTCCAAACTCGGGCGGAATTCGAGATTACAAAAGATTGTAACTCATCATCTTTTATAAATTCCACCTTTAGACAAAATTGAATTTACATGATTTTAATTTATTTACATATAATTTAATTTATTTATTAAAATGTCTGGTACAGAGACCGTTTTTAAATCTAAAGACGAAACGTCCATTTTTAATATAATATGATTATTATTTAAATCACTGGTGACATCTACGACACCATAACCTATTTGATTAATATTATTATTATTATTACCATTATTATAATAAATATTACTACTACTATTATTATTATCAATTTCATCATCACTTATGTTGATTATTTCATCATCATCACTTATGTTGATTATTTCAATAACTTTAGATTTTTTACTTGGTATTGAATTGATTTTTTCATTATTTTTTCTTTTATTCATATTAATTAGATTATTTATTTGATCATTTAATTTATTTACTTGATCTTTTAGTTTAGTTATTTCGTTTATATCATTATTATTGGTGTTGTTAGTATTATTGTTGGTGATATTATTATCATTATTGTTGATATTATTATTGTTGATATTATTATTGTTGTTGATATTATTAGTGTTGATATTATTATTAGTGTTGTTGATATTATTATTATTATTATTATTATTATTATTATTATTATTGTTAACAAACGATTCATATAAGCTATAGAAAAGAGACTTCTTAGAAGGTTTAAATTGTTGGAGATGGAGTCTATGCTTATTATAAAATTCCTTATACGTTATAACTTCAATAACCTCACATTTAGGGCATAGGATGTAGGTGACACCGTTATATTTATGACTATAATATCTTTCCATTATATCATCGCAGTCATTATGATATGACTATTACAAAAGTTTTGGTATTTCAAACCTATGAAAATATTTTTATCATAAAATGTTTAAAAAATAATAAGATAATAATCATTTTTAAAGTTTAAGATATTTTTCGTAAGATATTATTCAAAATTGACTTTTAAATAGTATCTTATAAAAAATATTATAAATATATATATATATATATAATTCATTTTCATAAATAAATAATTCATTTTCTAAATAGATTTTCATAAATAATATATAAAAGTTATTAATTATAATGTTCAAAATCATCATATATCATAAATCTTCTAATAATCATTTTTAAAGTTTAAGATATTTTCGTAAGATATTATTCAAAATTGACTTTAAATAGTATCTTATAAAAAATAATATAAAATATATAATTTAATTCATTTTCATAAATAAATAAATAATTCATTTTCAAAAATAGATTTTATTTTCATAAATAATATATAAAAGTTATTAATTATAATGTTCAAAATCATCATAAATAAATAAATCTTCTTTTCATGAATAAATCTTTTCATAAATCTTCCTTTCAAAATCATCATAAATAAATCTTATTTTAAAATATCTTCTTTTCATGAATAAATCTTCTTTTTATAAGTTTCTTCTTTTAATTATTATTATTATTAATATTAATATTATTATTATTATTATTAATATTGTTTAAAAAACTTAAAAACTTATTACAATAAATAAATACTTACATTTTCGTCCTTTCGAAAGAAATTTTCCAGCATCGGCACCAGCAGAAGTATTTATTACATTTCCATCTAAAAGCATAATAAAAATAATAATGATAATAAGAGTAAACTATTACCATTTATTCTATTCATGTCTACAGCTTGTCCGTCGATATTCATTTTAATTTGTTGATTAGTACCTAATAATCATATTAAAAATAATAAAATAATAAAATAATAAATTTACCATTAATTCCTCCAACGATCTTTCCGTCAACTCTTTGAATATTGTTGTTGTTGTTCATGTTGTTAAATATTGTTAATAGATTTTTAAAAGTGATGAAAAAAATGAAAGTGTAGACTATATAAGAGAGATATTACAGGTTTTATTAACCGACCAATGAAAATAGAGATAGGATAGGAAAAGACACTACATGTTTGTTTATACAAACCATGATGAAATAATAACCTTTACATGTCTTTATTACTCAGTGCTTTGTTACTTTGCACTGTGCATGCACTGAACATGTAATAGTATTACATAATATTTTTAAACATAAAATTTAACAAATAATATATTAAACATAAAATAATAATATATTAAACATAAAAATATTTAACAAATAATAATAATATTTAACAAATAATAATAATAATATTTAACAAATAATAATAATATTTAACAAATAATTAAAATAGTCAACAAATAAAAATCATACAGTATACATTTATTAACCATCAAATTTTTTATACAACAACCATGCCAAACAGTGTTGACCACATGTTTGAGTCAATGGATTTTGAAACATAGTTTTATTATATACAATAGGTTTCCCAATTGTTTGAAGTTTTGATATCAACAAAGCAGGATAATAGAAACCCATAGGATCGAATACGAATATATTACTAGGTTTCACATATATAGCTATCCAATGTTCTCCACCAAGATGAGACGAATGAGTATTGACGATTATGGCTTGATTATTGCTCAAATAAGGAATTTTATCGAGAGGAAAAACACCTACAAATTCATTTCCTAATATTTGTTTTCCAATTCGATTAACCTGAACAGAACTACTTTAATAAATTAAACAGTATCAAAAACTTACTCCATGACAACTTTTTGTGTTTCTGTATACATTTATACTAGCACGGTTCTATTTGCAGTAATTTGAACTTCATTTTCAAATACTCCATATATTATAACATGTACCGGTTCAGTGATAGCTTTTGCAAACTTAATATCCAGTCGTAAATTCCCGTTTTGTGGTAGTTGACTCTGATTTAAATCAAAATCAGGGGCTAAAACAAATGTAAAAAATGGATATTTGCTTTTAAATTCTTCTAGAGTAATTCCACAATTCAAGTTTTTATCTAAGTAACCCAGATTTCTAACAATACTCTGCATATATGTCGCACAGTAATTATCGCTTTCGAAATCTTGAGTATATGTTTCTCTATAATCAGTATTTTTCGACAAAGTCAATGAAGTAACACCAAAATTTTTGAAAATTGAGCTGGAAGCAGTATAAGATCCATTATATTGCGTTTCACTTTGAAATGTTACCAGAATAAAATTAGGCATTCTTCTGTCACCAAATATTTGTTCTTTATAGAATGATGAAGCACCTTTAGCAATAGCAAATTGTACAATTTCCTTTGTTTTTAATGGATAAATTGCATGTTTTGAATTAAGACCCAATTGATGACCAGCTAATACTGACGGGTCTACTCGAACTCTTCTCACCAATAATTTTGCATCAACTAATTGACATATTGGTGCACCAGTTGCACTAGTAAGAGATAATGCAGAATCGGACCTTTTCAATCTAATGTGTACATTAACTCCTGGTAGCAAATATTTTGGTTGATCCATAAAATCGAGTTGTAATGATGAGCACATAGTGAATGATTTTGAGCCTTTAACCCACTTTTTTCTTTCATCATCTGTTGCAGCATAACCCATAGGTGTAAGACAGGTATTTTTAGTATCAGAATTGTAATTTAAAATAGTTTCTATCAAAGCCTTGTGAATGAATGTATTATTTCCGCCCTCAATCTTGATATTATTAAATCCCAACACTGCATCTTTAAATAGAGTATGAAACATGAAATTGTTCGGTATTACATCTGCATTGGCATCCAAAACTTTTCTATCTTTATCTACAACCTTGATCTGGACAGTCAATAAAGTATCGTTCAAATCTAAATATTCAGTTTGCGAACCATTAATATAAAACTCGATATCATTTCTACTATCAGTAATTGAATTCATAGGAAAAACTTCCTCAAATGCCCCAAATTCGATTACCGCTTGAGGCGATGGTCTATCAAATATACATAATTCGGATTTACCACAAATCATTTTGCAAATATAGTTCCATGTCCTTTCATTCGTTTGTTTATACGTGATATTCCATGTCTTTACGTTTTGGAGCCGGGGCTGGAGCCGGGGCTGGAGGCGTATCTTTTTGAAACATACCAGCAACTCCAGGTAGAACCTTCCCTAACTCAGCTAAAGCATTTGTTTTTAGGGATGGTAATATTTTCTGTTCATTCATAATAACATCTTTGGCAGTTTTCATACCAAAACTACCAATACGTTTAAGAATAGGAAGTGCAAATCTCCCTATTGTTTTTAACCAACCTGATCCGTACTGTTTACCAATAAAATATGGTAATTCACCGCCAGATTGGCTATCACTATACATACTAATAATATCGGAATTAGCCATCTACTTTACGAAAATGTAGTGTCAAATGAGTTTTTGAGTCTTTTGGAAAGTTTATAAGTTTTCCACTATCGTCACGAATATTTATTTCTATATTGTTTATACATGAGCTTGAAATTGGTAAATACATGGGATTAGCGATATTTATATTGACAACTTCATCATGTTCATATTTTCCAATCCATACCGATTTCAAAAGAGGAACACTGGAATCACCAACAATTATAGGCTCAATAATATTAGTATATATGAACATTTGTTGATGATGTTCAAGTATTCTTGGTTTACGTATACCAGCAGATTTTTCCCGATATTGCTGCTTCTCTAATCCAAGTGTATTTGTCAAATTTTTATCAAATGTAACTTCGCAAATGTCATCATTCAAACTGAATGTAAATAACAGATCTTTCACAATGTCCAAACTTTTGAATATGTGTGAACAATTGTACTTTAAATATTTAAGTAACACATCAAGTTTATCAATATATAATTCGTCAGCAAAGGTGAATGATTCTTCAACTTCATTATTATACGACACAGATATTTTGATTTCTTCTCTCATTACACTGTTTGCTTCAAATAGATTAAAGCGTAATAAATATTCGGTTTCCATAACTTCATTTTTCAACTTATTGCAACCCAATCGTTTGGCATCTTCAATATATTCGAATGTTATTGTAAATGGTTTAAAATCACAACTGATATTTAATCCATCCTTGTAAAACATAGAGCAGTGCTGATCTAATATCTGATTTGGAATATGATATGTTTTATCATAATTACTGATAATAAAGATACCGCTACATGTTTTCATAGCATTCCTTTTGAAATCAATCTTACATTGACTATAAAATGGGAATGTGTTGTACACGAATGTAAAATCTTGCAGTGCAACTTCCCAGTCCCCATTTAAAGAAATCGGATTCTGGAGATTGACCATAAATTTACTGGCTTGATTGTCTGGATGAATTAATGGGCAACTATTGCTTGGTAAAATAGTATAAAAATTCACTTTACTAGATCCTTTTCTGATATCCATGATGGGTTTTGATAACCATGCCATTTGACATAGTATTGCTTATCCTTGCCGACCTTTTTAGTTTTCAATATCTTTTGAATTCTAAATACTTTTGGAGGAGGAATAACTTGTAATTCTTGCTCATAAAATTTTCCTTGTACAATATTGTTATCATAATCACTGATGACATACATTACAGGATTCTGACTAGTATTTATTTTTGAAATTACAAAGACTTCATCACTCCAATTTGTATCGAAATTTTTAATAAATGGTGATGCACTAATTTTACTAATTCTAACATGGTCACCGACTTTATATTTAGGTTTTGCAATTTTTACAGATTTCTTAGAAGTCAATGTTTTTGATGTAATATCAACCGGTCTTAATCCATTAAGTCCTCGATGTGATGAATGATTATAACTTGTTATTATTTTCGGTAAAGCATTTACCCATTTTTTATTACCTTGATGCACGAATAATTTCTTTAATCTATCTCTCAATGTTCTGTTAAATCTTTCAACATGAGCAGCTTTGTATTGAGAATGTACCGAGTAATGGTTTATTTTCAATTTATTGAGGATTTGCTTGACTTTACTGTTGTAGAATTCTTTACCTAAAAATAATAATAATAATAATAATAATAATAATAATAATAATAATAATAATAATACCTAAATCCGTTTGCAAGTTATTAGGATGTCCATTTTTAAATAAAATATTAATTGCCTTGGACATTTCATCTGAAGATTTTGCCTTGACGGGTATTGCTCGGGCAAACCGACTGAATACATCAATACATGTTAAAATATATTTATTCCCATTGTTAATTTTCGAATAAGGTATCATCTCCATCAAATCCATTTGCCATAAATCATTTATTCCATATGTTTTATATACTCTTGTTGGGAATCGTTTCTGCATTGGTTTGTTCAAACTGTACGCAAGCTGGTCTGATAACCACTTCTGGGTTTCCTTTTTCGAATTCGGAACTCTTTTGTTTAATTTTGCCACTCCACCGAAACCAGCTTCGTCTTCGGGGTTCGTCCAAATCTTCTCCATTACAACAAGAAGATTTAATATTAAATTTAATGTCTGGTAATGAAGGATTAGCACCCATTGTTTATGATCGACTTCCTATTATTCCACCTAATAATGATATTGCTAAAGGTATCAATGCACCGATAAATCCCCCTTGTTGTTTATATATAATTTTTCTCATTTGTTGACGATTTTTATTATTTACTAATGATAGCAAAGGTTTCCTATGTTTACTCAATAATTGCTTTTTAGATTTACTGATTTTAATCTTGCCTTTGACTACTTTAAGTATAATATCGAGTAAATCATCGACAACATAATTTGGAAAAGATTGTAAAATACTGTTTCTTTTCATACTGGGTGCTTTTAACAATGTATTGAAAAACGGGAAACTCCGATGATTTTTAACAACTTTTACTTTCTTAATGGTTTTACTTTTAGGTTTAGGTTTAGGATTTTTCGAAATAAGATTCATTGCAGGAAAATTTTCTGTAATAAGTTCTTTAGATGGAGTATAACTAGTTGTTGGTGGAACTTTTGGTTGTTTTTTACTCGATATCCTTGTTTTTGAAAACATGATTTATATGTTTTCAATTTTGTTTTGAACTTTGTTTATAAACCATGGCACCTTTTGGGTTGAAAATATCTGTTTTTACCCGTATATCATCAGGACATTGTTGTGTGAAATCGAGAAATATATACCCATGAGGTATTTTCGTAGCATCTTGAAATGCATTGATAAGAAAATTACGGTTATTAGGGTATGCTTGTCGTCCAAGAAAATCAATGACAGTTGCATCTCTAGGATTCTTGAAAATAACTAGATATTGTACATTTAAATTACGTGTTCGATGTGCCCCACCTTGATGAAATAAATTTTGTGTTATGAAAATAACTGTTACACCAACATGTCTGCTGATTTTTGTGAATAAATTATTAAAATCCTTTTCTTTATTGGCTTCTTGATACAAATCATCGATAATGATTACATCATCTTTCTTCAAACGACTTGACCAGTTTTTATCAAAACCCTTTACTATTTTCATGTTTTTCAATTGACAGAAACTTGATTGTGTCAATCCATGTTCTTCATCGGCGCCCCTATGCCAATAAATATTGTTGAATTTTGTTTTGAACAAATTTGATTTTAGTAATTTACAAACAAATAATGTTTTTCCGCTACCACTTGGACCAACGATTTGGTATACTGCATCATTTCGTAATTCCATTTTTTTAAATTTAAACTATATATAATTATTGTTTATATTGATAATTTAAATGAACTCCTTTTTAAAATAACTATATATAACAGAGTTTTTATAATTATTTCATTAAAATGCTTTCAAATATAAATTACAGGGCAAAAGCTGATGTATCAAAAATGGTATTTCCAATGGGGAAACCACAACAACTCATCAATAGAAGTAAAAAATATCCAATAATATATTTCAAAACTGGTAAATGTAGAATTATGGGGTGTAAGGAAATAATCAAAGCTAGTGAATATAATGTTTATGATTTAGAAATACAATCGATAACCATAACTTCCGATATAGGTTTTTCTTGTAATTTAAATAAATTGGCTAAATTAATACCATGCTTTTACGAACCAGAATTATTTCCAGCTTTGAGATATATAAAATATAACCCTATGTGTGTAAATATATTCGCTAGCGGTAAGATAGTAATTCTTGGAATAAAAAATATTGATTACAAATGTATAGTTGATAATATCATATCTGAAATTAAATCAATAATTGAAGGAAATGAATTTTTAGATTTTTTATTATCACTTAATTAATTATTTATCATTACAAATTCAATGCAATTGAAATGCATGATTCTGATTGGTCGAAATCTAATTGGCTGATGATTATTTATAACAAAATGTTTTCGGTTTAGTTGTCATTTATTCAACAAAAATGTACAACATACAAAGTTCCGCAATCACCTCAATGAAAGAGCATGCAAATTATGGTAATTTCAAATTTTTATTATTACATTAATATATATATTTTACAGATGAATATCAATCAATTATCCTGCAAAGATTATGCTTCTATTATCCAGAATTAAATGAAATTCTACAAGATAGAGATAAAGCTATCATTCCGGATTTGGTATACAACCAAACACGAATTGGATATTTGATATAATAAACACCTTTCTATGGGATATCAAGATAGGAAGGGGGATGAAAGAAATGAAACCAGAGGCTCCTTGCATTTTCGGATGTAGCTGTTGCAATTTCCGTTATCAACAATATGTTGAATGGTGTTTGGTGAAGACTCTGAGAAATCACCACTCGAGTCAGATTGTATCAAAATAAATTTTTATGTTGAATTGTTTTGTTTTTGTAAATCGAAATAATAGAAATAATAATAATAATAATAATAGTAATAGAAATAGTAATAATAATAATAATAATAGTAATATTAGAAATAATAATAAAAAACAATATTTATAATAAAAACATTAATGCAACATTAATGCAAATGACATGCAATTTAAACAAAGACATGCAATTTAAACAAAGACATACAGCAATCTGATTGGTTGATAAACAATAGTCATAGGTATAAAAACCCTGTACCATTTCATTTTAATCATAATTCACGATGACAAAGAAAATTTCAAGCACTGAAAAGCCAAAAGTTGTTCCAGAACTTGTACAACCTGTTCAAATGTTCCACAACTATAAAATGTATTTTTTAAAAGAAGAAATCAATATGAAATTGGCGTCACCGATCAAGCTAATTCCAACTAAATTTCAATTCTTATCCGGCACGCTTTCAATGATAGATATTAAATCTATTGATGAGGTTTTCAAACGGTTGAATACGAATCTATCTTGTAATCAACATGCCTGGTTCAACAACAGATATGCAAGATTTTATGATTCCTTTGATGAAATCGGTTTCAAAGAAAACGAAAATTGGTATATAACAATTGCAATCCAAGGATATAAAGTAGATAATAATGATGTGTATTCTCCAATTTGGAAAATTATGTCTGCTAGACTTTCACAACTATTTTAATGTTATATTTAATAAATGTATTAATCATATTTGTTTTTTCTCTTTATTAATTGCAACATTAATGCAAATGACATTCAAATTTAACAAAGAAAATCTATAAACAAACTTATAATATAGTTATCTCGATTGTCTTAATAACTTTTGGAAAATATGAAAACTAGCGTCCACTTCATTCCATCTCTTTAAGTGATTTTTGATTGTTCTCATGCCAAATATTCCACCGATAAGTTGAATTTCAAAAGAATACATGAACACCTAAAAAACATTTTGGATTGTTACACTCCTTTTGGAACCAGTTTTGTTCTAAGTTCATTATTTACCATATGCACCTTTCACGTCATTTCCAGCATCACATTTCCTTTTCATTTTAGTTCTCACAAATTATTTATACCCTACATCACTTAATCAATGACGTTTAATGATAACTTTATAAGTAGAAAGGCGTTTGAATTATTAAATTGGAATGATTGTGTCCTAGTGACTTGAATCTGTCTAATATCTAATTACAAATTGTCAGAATTAAGTTTGAAAATCAGCGAAATGTGTGATGATAAGCGTGAAAAGTGACCTCTCAGTGATTGTGAAAAATATTTGACAAATAATAAGCGGCTAATATTTACAGCACAAACTAAGAAATTTTAACATTAATCCAATTGAAAAGGTTTTGACCTTGACATAATCAAAGGATCAGCAAAAATAAGTGTCACTAAGCAACCAGCATTGCATTCACAAACCAATATTAGGAGAGGAAACCTATCTGATTATGATGTCGGTGTTAAACTGAATTAAAGTTTGTTTATATTGTTTGTGCTTCTATTTGATAAAAATTAATTTCAATAATTTTAATACTAAAAGTGAACGGCTAAATGGATTAGCAATGCTGCATATTAATAACGATATTGCAAGAAACCTAAATTTTAGTGAAATAATTGATAAATTTGCAATTTCAAAAGCTGTAAATCATTAATATAATAAAATTTGTTTTTATATTGTGTTGTCGCTAACTATATATATTTTTTAATTATTAAAAAGGGACCCAAAAAAAATTTGGCCCCGGGCCCCGCACTCTCTCCTAGGCCCTGCTTATAGGTAATATCTGAACTGGCCTTCCTCTATCATCCAATTATCACGGCGGAACCGAATAAAGGAGCACTGCTGAACACAAAATAATAACAAATTCTCATTCAACAAAAAGGCAAATCTTCATAATTTCCACTGATCTGCGCCTTGGTTAGCCAATCTATCCGCCGCGTTGTTATGCTTGTTGTCCTGGTGACCACGAACATGTTTCTGTAACAAATAATAATTTACATATATCAGACAGATTCAACAGCAATATTCAGTGATCTTTCTGTTACCCATTTGACGTCGATTTTCGTGGCCAATAATAAATTATCCAATTTCTCCAGCACATCTCGGCATCGCACTTTTTTTTTGTTCTTGAGTAGCCAATTATTCCTTTTCCATCTCGGCACCCAATCAGTAATCGCACTGATTGTGAATTGGCTATCGGTGCAAATCAATAACTTATTGATTCCATACTCGGATGCGATTTCTATCGCTCTCGTCGCTGCCTAAAATTCTCCGACAATTACAAAAGAAATAATTTTACTCAATTAATTTACAGCGATTTCAGCTCGATTATTTGTTTGCTCGCCGATAAATTTCTCTGACACGTTCCTGTTGTAAATATAACAACACTAAAGCCGACAATAAAAAAAAGAAAATTTAGAAATTTAAAAAGTCAATCAATTCAATAGCAATTCCAGATAAGAGTAAGAGAAGGGCAATGGAATGTTATCGGTGCTTGTAAACATGGTAAATTGATAAATTGGTTCCCGAAAAACCGCGTTATTTGAAGTTAATAAGCAATGTGAAAAATTATAATTCGTTCAAAATCCTTCAGAATAGCAACCAACATTTCTTTAAATACAATTTTTATCGCTATTTAGCGTGCCAAGGATAAATTATGTAAGGAAGCATCCATTAAGGACGTCCTCCGAAAACAGAACTCCCTTATTTTCAGACGAAATTTAGAACATAAAATTATAATAATAGGCAGAAATAATTTGTTGCTGGTAATACATAATATTGTTTAAGCTTTAGTAAAAATTGTCCAAATTTAAAAAGAGAACCCATTTTTTAAAACAAAATAAATAAAGCTAATATAGGCATCTGTCTTTTAATTAGTAGCCTAATGTTTACTCGTCCTCCCATGGTGATTGGGTAGGTATTAGGTTTAGTCTGAGGATGTCCTAAGCCATTGTCCCCATATGTCCCCTCCCCAGTCCCTCTTAGGGGACGTCCTTAATGGATGCTCCCTAAATAAAAATAATTTAACAAGCAAAATAATTCAAATCAATGGCGCTTTTGAGAAAACTTGCAAGACAACAGCGTGGCAACCGATCAATATGTAAACATAACAACTGCAAGTCAAAACGTTTCAAAACATTTCCAAACGCAACTTTTAATCATGAATAGAATTAACTCCGTAATAGTATGTCAATATTTTCTATTAATTACATTATAATCAATTAGCGATTATATTATATTTGAAATATTAATTACATTATAATCAATTAGCGATTATATTATATTTGAAATATTAATTAAGTCATTGTTGAATATAATTTATTTAAATAATCCTAATTACTGCACAGAATTATTATGTAAATATGTACAGCCACGAACAAAATAGTTTTCCCTTATTTAAGAAGAAATTATGGCAAATGTAAAGCAGATTTTTTTGTTTGCGGCTGCACCAGTGCATCTAGTTGTTATCGAAACCCGGTAACTGTAAGAGCAGAATGGGGAATATGTCCAGTCAGTTATGTACTCAAACAATTTCGGCCATTGACTAAGTTTGAACGATTTGCACCCGAAATTAAATGCAAGGTAAAAGAAAAGAGGGACAGTGATAAGAATTGGACCAAATTACGAGTTTATAAAGTAAAGCCAAGAAATGTTTGTATATATTTACAATTGAAGGCCCCTAATTAGTGGGACAGTGAAGATTACACGCTCACTAGTTCTCAACCACGATAATCAGTACCAATTGCTATTGATAATTAGATTTACCACAGATAATCAATAAATAATCAATCGAGCTTCATTGGACCAATCACATTGCAATTGCAGACATTTGCTCATCACTCAGTGCCCAATGAACAAACAGAAACGTCACAGCCAATCAAATCCATGCACGCACACACACACAAATATCCTAATTACCACGAGCAATTATCTCCCCAGAAAACTCCAATGCCAGCTCGCTGACGATTCCTGCAGGATCCATCAGTGTACACACAGACCCTGTCGCCCTCTTGCTCATCTACAGCCGCCAGATCACAACATGCAGATCAATAAATCAATCAATTACCGAGCATCAAATGCATTGCTTTGACCAGTTCTTTCACTTTTACATTGTCAGTTTGAACTGAGGGGATTCGGGACATTTGGCCGTCACTAGATGCATTCGTTTCCCAATTTTCTATTGGTCCATTTGCCCTAGCAGCTTTACCACTTTCTATTGGTCCATTTGCCCTAGCAGCGTTCCCACTTTCTATTGGTCCATTTGCCCTAGCAGCGTTCCCACTTTCTATTGGTCCATTTGCCCTAGCAGCGGTCCCACTTTCTATTGGTCCATTTGCCCTAGCAGCGGTTCCACTTTCTATTGGTCCATTTGCCCTAGCAGCTTTACCACTTTCTATTGGTCCATTTTCCATTACAGCTTTCTTACTTTCTATTGGTCCATTTGCCCTAGCAGCTTTACCACTTCCTTTTGGGTCATTTGCCCTAGCAGCTTTACCACTTTCTATTGGTCCATTTGCCCTAGCAGCATTCCCACTTTCTATTGGTCCATTTGCCCTAGCAGCTTTACCACTTCCTTTTGGGTCATTTGCCCTAGCAGCTTTACCACTTTCTATTGGTCCATTTGCCCTAGCAGCATTCCCACTTTCTATCGGTCCATTTGCCCTAGCAGCTTTACCACTTCCTTTTGGGTCATTTGCCCTAGCAGCTTTACCACTTTCTATTGGTCCATTTGCCCTAGCAGCATTCCCACTTTCTATTGGTCCATTTTCCATTACAACTTTCTTACTTTCTATTGGTCCATTTGCCCTAGCAGCTTTACCACTTCCTTTTGGGTCATTTGCCCTAGCAGCATTCCCACTTTCTATCGGTCCATTTGCCCTAGCAGCTTTACCACTTCCTTTTGGGTCATTTGCCCTAGCAGCATTCCCAATTTCTATCGGTCCATTTGCCCTAGCAGCTTTACCACTTCCTTTTGGGTCATTTGCCCTAGCAGCATTCCCACTTTCTATTGGTCCATTTGCCCTAGCAGCTTTACCACTTTCTATTGGTCCATTTGCCCTAGCAGCGTTCCCACTTTCTATTGGTCCATTTTCCATTACAGCTTTCTTACTTTCTATTGGTCCATTTGCCCTAGCAGCGTTCCCACTTTCTATTGGTCCATTTTCCATTACAGCTTTCTTACTTTCTATTGGTCCATTTGCCCTAGCAGCATTCCCACTTTCTATTGGTCCATTTTCCATTGCAGCTTTCCCACTTTCTATTGGTCCATTTGCCCTAGCAGCTTTCCCACTTTCTATTGGTCCATTTTCCATTACAGCTTTCTTACTTTCTATTGGTCCATTTGCCCTAGCAGCGTTCCCACTTTCTATTCGTCCATTTGCCCTAGCAGCTTTACCACTTTCTATTGGTCCATTTGCCCTAGCAGCGTTCCCACTTTCTATTGGTCCATTTTCCATTGCAGCTTTCCCACTTTCTATTGGTCCATTTGCCCTAGCAGCTTTCCGACTTTCTATTGGTCCATTTGCCCTAGCAGCGTTCCCACTTTCTATTGGTCCATTTGCCCTAACAGCTTTCCCACTTTCTATTGGCCCATTTTCCCTAGGAGAATTACCAATTCTTATTGGTCGATTTACCTTTGCAGATTTCCCAATTTCTATTGGTCGATTCACCCTAAGAGCTTTACCAATTCCTATTGGTACATTTGCCATTGCAGATTTACCAATTCCTATTGGTCGATTTACCTTTGCAGATTTCCCACTTTCTATTGGTCCTTTTGCCCTTGCAGATTTACCAATTCCTATTGGTCGATTTACCTTTGCTGATTTCCCACTTTCTATTGGTCGATTCACCCTAGAAGCTGTACTAATTCCTATTGGTACATTTGCCCTTGCAGATTTCCCAATTCCTATTGGTACATTTGCAGATTTCCCAATTCCTATTGGTACATTTGCCCTAGCAGCTTTCCCAATTCCTATTGGCCCATTTGCCCTAGCAGCTTTCCCAATTCCTATTGGCCCATTTGCCCTAGCATTTTTCCCAATTCCTATTGGCCCATTTGCCCTAGCAGCTTTCCCAATTCCTATTGGCCCATTTGCCCTTGCAGATTTACCAATTCCTATTTGTCCATTTGCCCTAGCAGCTTTATCACTTTTCTTCCTTAATAGCTCATTTTCTGCCAACAATTTCACCGATTTCCCACATTTTATCGATCCATTCCCATTTACTATTTTCTCTACTTTTTCACTTTCAATTTGTCCATTTCCATTTTCTAATTTTTGAATTTCTGTCAACTGATTTTCTTTTAGTAAATTTTCTTCTTTACAGCGTTCGATTTGTTTATTGACCTTAATTAATTCCTCGCTCTCAATAAGTCTTCGCACATTTAAAACATTTGTTGATGTCAAATTTGTAGATTTACAATTCTCTATATTTCCTATGTCACATTTATTTACAGATTTATCAGATTTATTTGTAAAATTCCGCCAATAATTAAAAGCCTCTTTATAAGTTTGAAAGACTCGAGGTTCATCACTACTAAATAACCTTAAATTATTATGGCTAGCATATAAAAAAATTAATAATTAATATTCTTACCTTTTAATAAATTTGCATGAAATTATTTTACTACTACTAACAGCATTATAACATCTGATCATTAAAATAATTCAATAAAATATCTAAAATTTTAAATTTAAATTAAAGATGTCGATATTTAAATATTCATATATAATACATTTGGAAGATTTTGCCTTAAGATTATGATTGTATAAAATTCTCTGACGAGTTAATACTTTTATTTTACATACATTTAAATAAAATGAACAAATTATAATTATTACAATGATAAAATTAAAAATGCTTTGAAAATGTGTTATTTAAAATTTATTTAAAAATTTAGAAAATAACCTTCAATCTAAGTTATTTAAACTAGATATAAAATATTGCTTTGAAATATAATTTCAATTATCCTATTAAACAGTAGATGTTTATAAAGATAAAATGGAAAAACATTTTTAAAAAAAATACCTTAAATTTTAAAAAACCACGAAATAATGAATAAATACAAAAATGTAAATAATTACAATTTAAAATTTACAGTTGCAATAAAGCAGATATTACAATGGAAAAATTATAATTTATAATGAAGAAATATTTAAAACTTATTTAAACCAATTCATAAAAACAAAGAAAAAATCGGTAAGAAAGCACAAACAAATATTATTTCAGACTTAACACCACGGAAAATGCAATTACCTTTCAATCTGAAACAATAAATTATTGAGCCACATTGATGAGTCCGAGAAGTACAGGAGTGGTACTGAAACAAGTAATCTCTTAAACACAAAGCCCGCCAAATCCCAAAACAGAAAGCAGTCAATTGACAGTTTATTTTTGAAAAAAACCAATGACCTTGTATTGTAACTAAATATACTTAGACATGCATATTAAAATGGAACATTTGAAAACTATTCGGGGGACTCAAGGACAGTAGCTTAAAAAGTAACAAAGAAGTAAAGTATTCTTTGAAATAAATTAATGGAGAAAGGAACAAGACTTTCAACTTCAATAAAATTTGTGAAAATGTAAAGCTGAAATCTCCACAATGAAACCAAAACTAAATATAACACTATTCCGAAACCAAAACCGGTCGAATTGTCAAAAGATGAAACAATGAATGAATTGGACTTAGTTGAGGTCATAATTTGAGAAACACTGACACAGTGCACCTATCCGTCCATACTGTGTTGTCTTTGTGCTGAGGAAATATTTAAAATACGTAAATATAACTAAAATAAAATAAATTAAAATTAGTTTTTATTTTAATAAATGTGTCACAAGGAAATTATTACTCAAAGGGCTTCTTTAATACCTTTAGTGTATTACATACATTTCTCGTCATCCCCCGTTTTTGTTTAATTGACATATAATCATATCGATTTCATACAACTTTATGTAAATGCAGCATCCAAATATTCATTAAAATTATTTAGTAATTTCTTCCATGTAAAATAAATGTATAATAATTTATTTTAACTCAAAAATCATTTCCATTTCATCATTTTCAAAGTCTGGCTGCTATGAGCAATGCACTTTAAAATTCGTATGGACTGTTTGCGTTACTGGCATTCATTTGACTGGAACATACACAACAATATATTTGAGGAATTGAACTATTTTATCAATTTAACTATGGTTTGAGGCATAGTTTATCGACCAAACAAATTGGGGTTAATATTTGGCACCATATTTGTAATAATATCGGAAGGCTCGAAAATGTTTAGCGACGTGTTGGGTAAAAAAACTATCTGTTTTACCAAAAATAGAAAAAAGTAACCGATGTGCCAAACGAAACATTATAATAATGAACAACATTTATTTCCAGAAGTGAGAGAAGTGAGTGCTCAATTCATTTTTACCAATGTTACAATGTTACAAAAAACTTGTCATTGTAGTAAAACACTATTTTCTATCAAGTGGCATACTTGAAGACAATAGCGCATATGGCGAGAAATGGTGTTTAGCCCACCCTTTAGGAATCAATCGAAGAAATTTATAAAAATGACATACATTATTTTCTGCTTAAATTACGGTTGTTCAAGAAAAGATTAAGTAGCTCACATAATTTCTACTTGCGATGAATCGTAATTTAGCATGCGATTATGGTGTGATCACTTTTTTTTCACTAGTCTCGTCTGCATTTTTTATCATGTCTTACAGAACTTGAAATATTGAATTCGCAACTTCTTTCCTTGAACTCAACCTTTTGTCGCACTCCGACTTCACAACACAGGCACTACGTTTTTGAGTATTACTTAGAACTGTGTAGAACCTAGAAAATAACACTTCGATGATTCCATAGAACGTGACTATCTTGGCTGCATATACACCCAGGAAGTGAGTGATTGCCGCAATTATTGTTGTATTGTCGCAGTGACTACCTATGTCCTTTCAACACCAGCCATGTGTTCAAAGGAATTTTATGCAGTGAAGTATTATCTATGACGTTAAGTACTCTTTTTTCAAATATATTTCTTTCCATTTCTCTCTAATGTGTTACGATGATTCTTAATATTTTTATGAAAATAAATCGTTTCTCGTGTCTTCTACTGGTTGAATACACCTTCAATATTTAATGTACACTAATGATCCGGCAAGAAAAGGATTAGATAACAGATAAAAAATACAGATTTACCGACCAAAAACTTTGGAAATTTTTGTTTTAAGTTTTGTTCATTGAGTAGTTATTTGTAGGTAAAAAAGACCCCTCGATGTTCTTGAAATATTTTGGACTCAACTTTATTATTTCTGTTCTCAACACTTCAAGTAGCATTGCCTCTCAAAAATCATTCAGAAGACCAATATCGGTTTGTTCAATCAGTATTCTACAACTGTTCCAGACAATACCCTAACATCCGGCTGTTTTTTAATGTCTTCATGTAAATAAACTATACCACCTCCAAGCTTCCTTGTGTTTCTGAATTTTTATATTCCACATTCTCTGGCTGCCTTACACTTAAACTCTTCACCCTCGCTTATATTTGACTTAAGTTTTCCTGCAACTTGTGAGACATTTCCACTTGATCCATATTCATATTCAAACAAAATTGTGACAAGTGCCGCCATCTACACCTCTATGAGATATTACAAAATACTTGCTATGAGTTATGGATTAAAAATTCTGCATCATATGTGGTACACAGAACTGTCAAAGGGTTAATAAAATTGCTACAATATAAAACTGATCTAAATTTGACGCATGATTTCAAAATAATTTCTCGTGATTAAAAATTAACTGACATTCCGGAAAAGTTAGCACTTCACCGGTCTATATACAATCCGTTATTCTAGGGAGGAATATATAACCAAATTCAACGATATTTCGTCATAATAAAAGAATAAAAATCTTTTCATGAAACAGCTTAGACATAAACAAGATACAAATGTCAAAATGCTCTTTGTACGATAACTGTCACTAAAATCTTATATAAAAAACAATTATATAAGAATTTTGTCCATGGGCATAATTCAAATTCTTTCGATACACTATTCGCTTACTTGTTCCACCATTTCTTCTTCAATCACTTACCAGACATAAAACCGAATTACTTTTTGACATTACAAATATTTTTTATAGGTTCCTTCCTAACAGGTCTTTTATCAAGTGCTTTTGTTTTGCATATTTAGAACTTAATAATAACCCATAACTCATAAATCGGTACGAGGTGAGCACCAAATAATTAGTGATAATCATAATTTATATTGAAATAAAAAAGTCAAAATCAATTAGCTTTATTTACAGCGGAACAATCACAATCAGCCACGTAGCCCGCGGCCGTGATTGGCCAGAACCTGAATAATACCTTGTACTTGACATTCTCCAATGGGACAGGCCCATATTTGCGTGAGTCAATGCTAACCTTTGAATTGTCTCCAAGCATCCAGAAATGATTCTCAGGAATCTGGTGAAATGATTCCATGAGACATTATTACATTTTAAAACCGCCATTGGGAGACGAATTACAAATAGATAAATAAATGTTCTTGATGGAGATTATATTTGCCTGGAATTCAATCTCAAAATGTCCTCATCAAACATTTATGAACAATTTCCTGTGGAAATGTTTAGGTGTTTTGTATAACGGTTTAAGTTCCAATATAATCGGGTGATAACCTATATTTGTGTTTCTAGCAAATGGTCAACAGCAGGAATGAATTGATGTCATTAGGACGAGTTGTAAGTCAAGCCAGAGTTATTGCAGGAAATGTATAAGGAAGTATTGATCTTGTTGCAGGAAATGTATTAGGAAGTATTGATTTGTTGCAGGAAATGTATAAGGAAGTATTGATTTGTTGCAGGAAATTTAGAGGAGACGAATAGAAATGAGGAAAGAAACAAATTCCAAATGTCAACTGCTGACAGATAAGCCATAGTTACCAATGGAAAGGAGGAATCATCTACACATGCGGTTCCTTAATAAAGGCGTGTGTGGTAATTGTTGTCATGGTTAATAGCGTTAGACTCAGATGCTCACAGTCGATTATAAGATGTGATCTATGCAGTGATGTATCAGATATACGGGAAGGTAAGGCTGTTGATGGGCAGCTAATACGATGCAAGGGCGAGGAGAGTTAGGTGGGATAATTGATAATGGATACAATTGCTCAGCAGGTGGACATTATTATGGGGATAGATTTGATTCTGGAATGGGGAGGAATCAGCGCAACTAGAACTGGAATCGTATTCAATTATAACCAAAAGGGCCCCACAGTAACCTAAAAGAGTAGCGGCAGTTGGTTATTAATAATATAAAGTGATGATTACTAAAAGTTAACCAATTAAATGATGATTTAAGCCTTTAGCTGCGAATTATATATTTAATACAAATGAAGAAATTATCGACTATAAAAAATAGGCCTTTGATCTTCTCTTTCATTTCGCAGGGAGATAAAACAAAAAAGTAAAAATTCTGATTAAAATTAATATTTGCTCTTTTGAATTTCTATTTTGAAAAATTTGCACATAAAAATCAATAAAAATAAAAAAAGAAGTAGCAACAGAGGCCCCTTCATTTTTTTTTCAAGGTCAAGTCGCAATTATTAATTTTAAAGTGCAAAATTTTCAAAATAGAAATTCAAGTATTGACTAAAAAGTGCAAATATTGATTTAAGTGAATTATAGATAAATATATAGAGGAAGGCGTCATCTATATCTTAGCTAACCACAATATTTTTGTATCTCTTCAATATTTTTCTGGTGAAAAATTTAATTTTTCAAAGAGTAAAACTTGATTAAAAAAAGAATCTTTAAGATATTTGGAAATTTTCTTTTAGTAAAATATGGAGAGTGAGAAGCCCTACAACTTTACTGGCCACGACTTGATTAAATATTTATTGGAAAATGGTCAAAAATACAAAAAACGAATATTTATACCTAAAATGGCGCCTGGTTCCGGAACCTTGCCTTGCAAGTCTCTAAATGTCCCTTTATCAAATGTAATAGCTTTGCGAGTAAATATTTGGTGGAGAAAACATTTTCATAAATTTTGGAAAGACGGTTAAAATCACATTCGAAACTCAATCAAATTTTTATTGATTAAAAAATACATTTATTGATTTTCGGGTGCAATTTGACTATAGCGAGGTGATTTTGGTCACTCCTAATATTGAGGCTATAAATTGCCCAGGCATCCTACACGAAAAAAATGGATCCCGAAAATTGCAGGATCACATCGGGGTTCTAAAGCAACGCATCGAAGCGTTAGAGCATACGTGATTCTTCCCGCCACAAATGAAAGAGGAGAAAATGAAAGTCCTGAGGCTAGAACACTGCCGGGACAGTCAAAGCCCAGTCAGAGGCCCTCCATCAAGTTTACTGGGAATCTGAGTTAAGGAGACGGGTCAGAGGATACCCGATTGAGGGCGGAGTGAATATCTTCCCGATTCATCATCGTATGGTACTCAAGCCAAATATGCAAAGGAGAACTCTACTATAAAGCTGCCTCACAAGAGGTGAATGAACATAAAGGTAAATAACAAAAGAGATAAATGAACATAAAGGTAAATAACAAAAGAGATAAATGAACATAAAGGTAAATAACAAAAGAGATAAATGAACATAAAGGTAAATAACAAAAGATTTTTAATTTATTGATTTTCGGGTGCAATTTGACTATAGCGAGGTGATTTTGGTCACTCCTAATATTGAGGCTATAAATTGCCCAGGCACCCTACACGAAAAAAATGAATTCTTTGATGAAAAACAGAAATTCCTACAAAAATTGTGTAAAAGATTTCTTTTCGATACTTTTTTTCGTTTAAAGGAACACGAGGAACGCGACATAATTTACCGAGACATCCTTCATAAAAAAATTGCGCCTTGATTCAACTAATAAAATTCCTTAATAAAATTCTCGAAAAGTTTCTTGCTCCTCCCAGGAATTGAGAAAATGTAAAATCAATCGATAATTATCAAAATATCGGCAATGTCCGAATGGACCAATTTATTTATGATAGTTCATCGATAAATTGAGATATTTTAACGGAACTTTAAACTATTATCATCAGTTTTCAATGGAGATTTCGAATCTTTGTTTAAATGTCTAAGATTATTGCGCGAAATATGAATTTTTGTTTAAATGCACTCTTTTTATTAATATATAGAGCCGACATGAATAGAGATATTGATAGCAATGTTTTTGTTCTAGACGTAATTCATAGCAGAGATCTCGAATCTTTGTTTGAATATGAATTATTTGCGCGGGAAATTCGATAATATAGTTGAAATGAAATTCTCCATTTAATGAAATGATGCGATTCAGATAAAGGAATCATTGAACGCAATCAGCGAATGGTCAACAGAATGGCGGCAATCAGCAATAACAGGAATGGATTGCCAGTTTACACTCGGGCAGCAAGTATTTGTCAACCGCCGCTAGCAAAGCGTACGCCTAAATGGAACATTAGAGTGGACAGCTCGATAACGCTCCAAGGCAGATTGCAGATCTCAGCTAAGGTGAAGGAATCAATGAACGCAATGAGTTGCAAATTATATTTATATTTATCTTATTTTCTCATTATTAAGGTGAAATATACAAATTGGATAATAAATATGATTATTATTATTATTATTTGTTAATAACTGATTAAATAATTATAAATTAAATTGATTTATATAAATAAAATATTACTGTCACATTTACTGATTTATTCTGGCTTTCATAACTGATATTTTCAAAGGGAATATTAGAAATTCGTTTAATAGCTAAATCTCGACCGCTTCCAAGGCCAGGCGTAGAAAAAACAACAATATCTCTTCTACAGCATTCAAATTTATCAAATCCACCTTCAGAATTTATTAAACAAAATACTTTTTCAATTTACACTTAGGATTATTGACATCGATTGCAAGCAGCAAATTCCCATCTGATATTGTTGGTAACATGCTTTCCTGGCGAGTCTAAATTCAGGTTCTGAACAATTGACAAATTGGTAGGAAATAATGGCGAATTACTTGTATAATAGTGTAAGGTTCTAAAACCTTAGATAGTAGATAGGCAGAAGTTATTACTCCTCCACAAATCAGTGAAGCATTTTTTACAGTTTTTTTGGTGAATAAATTCATTTGTTCATTCCGAGCTCCTTAATAAAAATAATATTTATAAGCGATAACGAGAAATTTGAAACAATATTAAAATCGTTCTAAAATTTATTCATTTTAAACAATTATTGTTAATTAATATATCAAGGCTAATTATTATTAATTTTTATATAATATCAACTTTTTACTTTTAGCTATTTTATTCATTCAATTCCGCTGAATTTTTAATTTTAGATTTGATTTTAATCAGATATAAATAAATTGAATGACTTAATTTCTGCTATTTATAATAAATTTTAAAAATTCAAAGATATTTGTTTTTATCAGTTTTTGAATTTGTAATAAGATTATTAAAAGTTTATTAAATAATTAATAACTTTAATAAAATACGTTTTAATTTTCATTTAACTGTTTTTCCTAATTAATTAATTTTTATTAACATAATTTAATGATTACCTGCGAAGATCGTTATGACCTTGATCAAGACCCAGTAGGTCACTAGAGCTGGTGTCACCCAGTGCGGTAACTCATGGTGTCACCGCTCAAGACACCCCATAGACCTCCACCAAGTCTGCCAATGCCAAATAACGGAAACAAACAGAATCCTTAGTAACGCCTATAAAAATAGGTCATTTATTTACAAAGGCAATAAAAGAAAACTTTAATTCAAGTCAATTGGTAAACGACTGTAAGAAGTTAATTTTATGTCACATTAAATCTTGACTAAATTCTTCTCTTTTCCTGGCTTTTAGAGCTGCAAACTTGTTAATTCTTCATCGAAATGATTTCCTTTCGTCCAATTACTTTCAGTTGATAATATTACAAGATCAGAAAGCCTCGAATATCCCATAGTAGATCGCCAATAGTTTTTGTAATTTTTAGCTTTGAAAACCTCATTTAATATGAAGCCACAGACACGCAGATCGTAAGAAATAGTTGTAGGATAACTGAGAGATATGAGAGAGATTTGTTTATTTTTTTGATAATTCAAGTCGGTTACCTCTGAATTAACTACTAAACGTATATTTGAATCACAAAAATAAATTTCTCTCAACAATCAATAATCAATAACCAAAGTTCGAATTTGACCGATTCTCCGCTCGGTGTTGATGCTTTGAAAAAAAATAATATTCACCTTTTTATTTCTTAGCTTCTCTTGACGAACTTTTTTGATTTTTTATTTGGTTTGATTCCTTTTCACTACTTTCCTATCTCTCATTCGTTATTTCCTTTTTCCGTAAGCTCCTTAATTCGTATTTTCCCTTTGCCTATCAACGTTTTCTTCCAACCATACCTGAGTGAAAATACAAGTTTCTATAAATCTCGACTCCAACCCCATACCAGTATAATCATTTCGACTAATCAGCCCCCGACCCGACCGCTCACATCCGACAACGGCTTGACAACCGGCTCCTCGAACTTTGCTCGCACTACACCATGATTAATTTGCTCCCAATGCTATTCCTTCGTAATAGTCCTAATTTTGATTGTCTCCATTCATCACGCTGTCATGATAATGGGATTAAGAAATTCTAATTTTGTTTAGTTTTCATGTTAAATGAGATCGGGTTTCCCTTATCTCTCGGGTTCCCAATTGGCTCGGATTTCCTATTAGCTCAGGTTTTCTATTAGCCATTTAATTAATTAATAAGAAATTTTCTGTTTTAGCACATTCAAATGGTTTTCGACCCTTTCTAACCAGTTTCTGATAAATCTATAATCATCGTCTTTATGACCATTAGATAATCTATACCTATCCCGTTTCTCCATTTCAATTTCGATAACTTTATAATTTATTGATTTTTCTCGAATTTCCGGATTCTTGTCTTTGCAACTGCTTTCGCCATTTCCTAATATAGTTTCAATCATACTTTCATTTACTATCAATTCAATGAATAATAACGCTTTTATTTGTCTTTTTCATACAACTTAAATTTTATTTAATTTTATTTTAATTTACTGACCTCAACGGATTCTAGGAAGTCCCATTCATTCAAAACTTCAACTAATAACCAGTTGTTGGTTTCTTCGAGATATCCGACTTCGATTTCTAATCATATTTATTGAACAAATTATATACTTCACATTTTAAAAAATTTATAATAGTTCAATTTTAACAGTTGAATTATATTTATATCTTATTAAAATTGTACAGTTCACATTGCAAAAATGTAAACATTTGCTTAATCTTCCCACTTGTATTTTCATCTTATTTTGTGTCAAATTTTTGCGATTTCTTATATGCAATTAATTATATGTAACATGTGAAACTGAGTTGCGTCTTTTGATATGAAATATGTTTTACTTTTTAATTTCCAGTTTAATTAATTTTTATTGCCATAATTTTAATGATTGCTTGCGAAGATCGCTATGACCTTGATCTAGACCAACGGTGGGCAAATGCGGCTCTTAGAGCCGCATGCGGCTCTTCGTTGAGTAAACTGCGGCTCATTGATAATTGAATTTTTGATAATTGAATTTGAAAATTTCTCATTTCTTATCTCTTCAATGCATAATTCATCGCGAGCATCTCATAGCGAAGTACTTTAAATACGAAAATGTGTGGAAGATTGTTTTGAAGATTGTGAATTTAATTAGAACAAATGCCAAAACACATCGTCAATTTAAAAACTTTTTAGAAGAATTAAGATTAAATGATGAAACAGATGAATTGCCCAATGATGTCTCCTTATGGTGTATTGTTAGATGGCTGTCAACTTACAATGTTTTGGACCGTTTTGTGGAACTCCTAAATCCTATCATAATATTTACCAAAGAAAAAGGAATAGCATACCCAGAATTAGAAAATGAAACTTGGCTTTCTGACTTAATGTTCCTTACAGACATTATGGAACATTTGCAAATATTAAATTTGGCTTTACAAGGAAAAGAAAAGATAATTATTGATTTGTCACAAACGTTATTTAGTTTTGAAGCTAAACTTCGGCTTTTTGTGAACGATCTTAGGTCGAAAATATTTAATCATTTTCCACGAATAAAAGCTAATAAAATTGATATCACAGAAGAAAAAGTAAACGAATACAGTGAAAAATTGGAAGAATTGAAAGCGGATTTCAAATGTAGGTTTGAAGATTTAAAAAGTTTTAAATCTACATTTGCATTTTTTGGTACAACATATTGTTGTGAATCTTTGTACTCCACAATGAAGTTCGTGAAATCGAAATATCGTTCACAGTTGACCAATCAGCATCTTACAGCATTGCTGCGAACAGCTTTAACAAAGTATACACCAAATTTCAAAGATTTGACCAAAAGTCTTCGTTAATTCAAGAAATTTTATTACTTTTTATTAATGGATTTTTATTATATTTTATGTTTGTTACTTAAATTTTGAAATAATTGTTTTTAATAGCGTTTAAGTCTTTTTTAATTAAATTAATGAAATAAAAAAAAATATGTAGTTCACTATGGTGGCTCTTTAAAAAATAAATTTTCGGAAAATGTCTCTCATTGAACTCATGCGTGCCCACCCTTGATCTAGACCTTCGTATTTTAAATTTTGTTTAAATATATGTATTTATAGATCAAATAGCAAATGGAATATCCGCCTCCTATTTCTAATCACAATTGTTGAATTAATTATACTTTACAATTAAAGAATTAATTACTAATTCAATTTTAGTAGTTAGATTATATTATTTTTTTTATAATAATTGTACAGTTCACATTGCAATTATGTAAAAAACATTTGCTATTGCATCTGTCAATGTGAATAATTCATGCTTCAAGTAATTGTTTACTTATTGTGATATTTAATTCACTGTTTTCGCTATCCTCGAATAATAAACACCAGCTGCCTTTATGATTACGCAACAAACAATGCTATATATTTTATTTTTTCCTTGTTCCGTCATTTTATTTAACTTTGTTCATCAATTTATGAATATCTAGAAATGTTTGAACCGTTGAATTGGAATTTTACTGAAAATAAATTAAAATCTGGATTGTTTCCATTTACTGACAGATATAATTACTTAACAAATAATGCTATATTTTTTTTCTCCCGGTCAAATTATTTTTATTAATTTATTGTTATTATTTATTATGAAATAAAGAGGACTCCAAACTATGACGGGACATTATTTGACATTTTTTGTGGTGTGTTTTCGTTGCTCCAAGATGATATTGTTCGATCAACAACTAATAATCAAACTGTCATGTCATCTATTTCAATATTTATTTGATTTTAATAAAAATTAGTTATGATTTTGCTCCTGATGTTAGTACTAAAAATGAGACTAAAATTGAAGAATGATTACGTGTGAAGACACCAGCAAAACAAAAATGTATAATTATTATAAATAGAATTATTGATATATTAATGACTAAAAAGTGAATATAATATCTAAAGATACGATTGTCAATGATGAAACATTCAGTTGCATACATAAATTAGATACTATAGGCAAATTCATGCTTATGTAAGCCGATTAAGACAGATAGAATAATAAAAATTACAAAACTTGATTTAATTTTAAAAAATATTTGCATTAAAATCATTAAAAAATTATTTTATCGGTATTTTTTAATAAATATTTTTGGGACAAAAAATTTTTATTTATCAAAATACATCACAAATCTTTAATTTACTCAAATAATTTTTCATTCATTTTCTTAATTCTAAACACCAAAATCATATTATGAATTATTAATATCAAATTCCTAACTTTAATATTGCCAGTTTTAAATTTTTATTTTCTTTCGAAAATATTTAATAATTAAGAGTATAAACTTTGTTTTAATAATTCAATTTACAATTATTTTAATTTAAAAAAATTATATTTTATTTTATGTTTTGAAAATTAAATGATAAGTAATTTTGATATTTAGAATAATATAATTAAATAAAACTGAAATCATTAAATAAATGTAACTTTTATTATGATTTATTTTAGAATATTTGTAATATAAAGTTAATAAATGTATATTTGCCTAATATTTGCTATTGCATCCGCTCATGTGAATGTTGATGTTGCATGTTTGATTGAAATTGTTTATTTATTGTGATATTTATTTCGCTGTTTTCGCTGTGAATTTCATTGTGAAATGGAAATGAATAAATTCAATTTAGCATTAATTAGTAATTGATATTTATTGATTATTGTATTATTTTATTATTGAATTAGTTTTTGTGAGTATTTTTGTGATTTCATCGGGTTATTTAATTGGTGAAATCGAGGGAGAATTCAAGGCGGATTTGGATATTCGGATGGGAATTGATTTCATGGGGATTTCTGATAAATATTTGCTGCATGCCATCGATGCAAATCACAACAAATTATCAATCAAAACTAGCAAAGCATTTGATAAGGACAGCAAATTAATAATAAATTTCAATGGACAGAAAGGCGCATGGAAAGCTTGTGAGTGTTTGTTGTTATTCTGATGGAGTTTTGATGATTCTGAGGTTCAGATAAGAGATTTGAGGGAGTATTTGGTGTTGATTTATGGTTGGGATTTCGGGCAAATAATTTATATGCAGGCAGATCGTCAAGAGATGAATTGCTCATATCAAATATATCCTACAGCACCAGCAGCAGCCTCAGCAGTGCAGTGACAGCAAATGGTAAATTTATTGATATTGATAAATGTTGAATTGATTTGTTGATATTCGATATCAGATTGGCCAACTGCTGGAGATGCGAGCAAACAGAGCAATCGGATGAAGATTTGGGTAGGATATGATCACGATTGGATGAGTAATTCCAATTCTGATTGGCCCACCAATCAAATTATTGGATGCATTCACCGGATTGATGCTAATGACAAATTAATAGAATTAGTCAAGCACGGAAATAATTTCTACTTGCATTGCATCAAGTTGCTAACAGAATCAATTTGTGAGCAATCTCAATGCAGAAATGAAACAACATATCAGCATGAATTGATCTGCGCATTATCCAATATGAACACAGCAGCGCATTGCTATACAGGTGGGCAAATATTCTGGCCATAAATATCATTCAATATATCTGATTGCATTTATTATATAAATATTGTGAACCTTGCTTGTCTGTATTTGCTTACCTTTAGCTTCTCATTATTTACCCCATTTGTTTCTATATAATACACCAGCTGTCATTATTATTACACAACCAGGATAAATATTATGACAATAGGGAGAAATGAGCCATCTAGCATCGAGCGTTCTGATTGGACTCATCTATATAATGTCTCATTAACATAATTGACAATAAGGAAGCCCATATAATATGGAAAGATAGAAATACTCAATACGACAAGACAAATAAATTCATACACAGCCAAGCATCCGGCACAAAATTCATATAATAACAAATACAAAATGTTGGACAACACTAAAAAATTAAATTAGAATTAATTAAATAAGTAAAACCTGTTTATTAGTGCAATTGATAAAGCCCTTTATTCATGTCATTAAGGGCCTCACTTATTGTGGTTTGGTGTATAAATGTTGTGTATTGTGCTTGTTGATATTTATTATTATTACTTCCTTCTGTCATCCAATAATATACGCTAGCTGCCATTATGATTGAATGCATTTATGCGTGTCCTGTATGCATTGCTACACAGCTCATCCGATAGCTAAGAAACCTTTAGAAGTGGTTGAGTACACTTATTATACACTAAAAAAATTTTCCATTCTTACTGCCAGTTTGTTTCTGTTTTATTTGTTTTTTTTTCACCGTGTTGGGATGTTATTACTCCGATGTCACAATTGATTTGTTTCTTGGATTGTTTATTTTTGTTGTGTATGTTATTTGAATTGTTTGGTATGACTTTTCCATTCTTACAGTCGCCTAGTAGATTGAAGTTTGAGAGGAAATCTGCTCCTAAAATTGCTTGTTTGACTTCAGCGATAGTGAATTGCCAATTGTTTTGTGTGTTTTTGATGGTGATGTTAATGTTTTGCTTTCCGAACGCTTTAATTGGTCTGCTGTTTGCTGCGCACAAATTCTCGGTTTCAGTTTTTGTGTTTTTGTATAGGTAATTCGGTAACAATGAAATTATTGAACCTGAATCAACATGAAAATTAAGGCCATCGCTATGCACCGTGAAAGTTTGATTGTCACCAATTTTCGGTGTTATCATTGGTGACTTTATATGTTTCCCGACTCTTCTTTGTCGAAGGTGCAGGGTTTGTTGCATTTGTATGCTTTATTCCAAAATTTATTCTGGTAGTAACAATAGTTTTGCTTTTTTGCATTTATTAGGGTTGTTCCATGTATTATTTCTGTCCAAGCTGTTGCCACTGCCTGATCTTGTATTTTGTCTGGGATAATTTTGCCTGTTTTCATAATATTGCGTTCTCCTGGATTCTCTTCTTATTAATTCGGTAATGTCTTTTCTTAGACTTTTGTTTTCGATAATTAATTCGTCAATTTTGTTACCAAATTTGAGAGTAGTTTATTCGTTTCTGTAGTTTCTGAGCTATTGTGTACAGGAATGTTTTGTTCGTTATTTTTGGAATAATTTTTGTTTTGGTATGTTCTACATATTGTCGGGTATATTTCGTTATTGATTTTGTCTGCTATGTTTGCCAGAGTTTCGAGGTCTGTACAGTTACTGACCGCTAGAATCCGGCGTATTTCAGGTGGCATAGCGCGCATGAATAGGTCTTTGATGAACTCTTTTGAGCCGGTGCGTGTTATTTTAGGTTGTAAGTGTTCGAGTTTTGTTTTTAAATTTCACAGGAATTCGGACGGTTTGTCGTTACCCAATTGTATATCTTTCAAACAGGATTCGAGTAGTTCTCGTCTGTTAATTTTGTTCCTGTTTATGAGGGTGTTGTATAAGTTTTTGAATGGGTTGTCATCCTTTGATCATTCCTCTATTCTATCGGCTAACTCGTTGCTTGCAAGGGCGGCAATTATGTGAGAGCAGACTGTTTTTGATGATTTGATGCTGGATAGACTTAATGTTAGTTTGGCGAATTCGTGCCATTTTTGTGGTGTCCCATTTTCGTCTGTAAAGAAATTTGGGATCTTTTCCTTAGGGTTAACTATTGCGTTTACGCGGATGAATTGTCGGGGTTGTAGTAATAACTGGTGCTTTCTTGTGTTGAGTGTGTGTTTGCAGTGTGGGCGTTAGGGTTGTAATCATAGTTTATGTTTTCTGGTAAATTCTTCGTAAATGTTGGGTATCTGTGTAGTGTTCGTCGGGTTTGTTTGATTGGTTGCCATTTATTGTTTCATTGTTGTATTAAAAATAATTGTAATAGTTTATTTGAAGGATATGGCCTACTGTATTCGGCCAACAGTGTCACTAGCCTTTATAGTTCTATAATAACTATACTGAAAGGTTTCGTGATTGAAAGAAAAAATGCCGAATGCGTGTGTGTAATTGTTTTTTTTCTTCTGACACCAATTATGTTGGGAGGTTCCTGTAGTTATGTGTGCATTACATTTATCCAATTGAAAGTTGTAAATTCTAATAGGAAAATTATTTAGGTAATTTTCCTTTATAGACACATAGATAACCAAACCAATTAACATCATATTAATGAAATGGGAAGAGTAAGGTAGTATTTAATTTCATGTAAGTAGGTAGTTAGGAGCCCACGGGAACAATTACCCGGGGGGGGGTTGGTAAAATTGTTCCAACCTTTGATTGCGCAATCTTTCCCAACTCATTTTTTTGCTTTCAAGGATTTTTAGTACAGAAAATATTTTTCAGACTATAGTGACAGGGTCTCGATTGTCCTGGGATTTTCAATACAAAAAAAATTTTTTTTATACATTTAGATAGGCCCTATTAAAAAAAAGCAAGTATTGTTCAGACTATAGTGAGGGGGTCTCGATTTTCAATACAAAAATTTTTTTTCAATATAAAATCCGACTATCACTAAAAAGCCAAGGATTATTCAGACTACAATGAGAGGGTCCCCATGGTCCAGGGATTTTCAATAGAAAAAGGCGGTCTACACTAAAAAAGCGTGGTAAATTAAGGTCTCAGGATATTTTCAATACAAAATCCGACTATCACTAAAAAAGCCAAGGATTATTCAGACTATAGTGAAGGGGTCTCCATGGTCCAGGGATTTTCAATAGAAAAAAGGTGGTCTACATTAAAAAAGCGTGGTAAATTAAGGTCTCAGGATATTTTCAATACAAAATCCGACTATCACTAAAAAAGCCAAGGATTATTCAGACTATAGTGAAGGGGTCTCCATGGTCCAGGGATTTTCAATAGAAAAAAGGTGGTCTACACTATAAAAGCGTGGTACATTAAGGTCTCAGGATATTTTCAATACAAAATCTGACTATCACTAAAAAGCCAAGGATTATTCAGACTATAGTGAAGGGGTCTCCATGGTCCAGGGATTTTCAATATAAATTTGAATTACCACTAAAAAAGCATGGAATTTTCGAATTAAATTAAGGTGGGTCCCCATGGTCCTGAGTATTTCAATACAAAAAGGTGGTCTACACTAAAAAAGCGTGATAAATTTTTAAAATAGAGCAAATTATGGGTTTAAAAATTGAATTACAGTAAATTATGGGTTAAGATTTTTGAATTAAAGTAAATTATAGGTCTAAAAATTAAATTAGAGTAAATTATGAGTTCAAATTATGAAATTAAAGTAAATGATAGGTCTAATAATTGAATTAAAGTAATCAATGGGTTCAAAGAAATTAATTAAGGTATAAATTTTAAAATTAACGTAAATGACGGTCCAAAATATTAAATTAAAGTAATCAATGGGTTCAAATAAGTAAATTAAGGTTCAAATTTCCTTATATCCCCCCGATTCTCGATTTTCCATTAATTAATCACTAATATCATCCCGATTTCCCACTATTTAATCACTTATACCCCCTCCCCCCGATATTTAATCAATTATATTCCCCCGATTTTGATTAATTATTGACTTAAAACATCCCCACAAATATTTCTTTTAAAAGTTATTTTATTAAAGTGATAATTTTTATAAAATAGTTGCAATACATCCATTCTTATCAACCTTCATCTTATATATGCCACCCATGATCCATTAATGAATTATTCTACCATTTATTTTCACCCATTTGAATTTATCATCACTTTAATGAAGATTCTTACCACCTTCATTGTTAATTTTATCAAAGTTTAAAGAATAATTCTCTTTTTCATTTTTATCCTACAATTGCTTAGCACTTTAGAATAAGATTATTTATCAAAATTTATGATAATTTGTCTGATTCAATGATAAATTTGAATGAGTTAATTCGTTTTATTATATATACTCTGAGTTTATTCGGCAAAGTATTCTGTCCCCCTATGGGTATTGCTCACAAGGGTACTAGTCACATTCAACATGTCGCAAAGGTACTGATCGTAAAGGTGCAGGTATTTAATGCTTTAATTTGAATGATTATTTAGGCAAATTTGTTGTTTAAGGCATTCATTGGTAATTTTTAGAGTTGATGGTTTTAGTAAATATTCAAGTAATTTTCTATCAATTTTATGAATTTTTATCATTTTTGTAAATTTCTATTATTTTTGTGGGTTTCTATCATTTTTGCAAATTTCATGTTGATTGAATGAATATTTAAAAATTTAATGTTAATTCTAAGGTAAATTTAATTAATTTCTTGATAATTGGATGTATTTTTATTGATTGGTTTTTAAATTTTAAATTAAAATTAATTTCAATGACAATTAGGTTAATAATTACGTGATAGAATAAATTTTTGATGATAACTTTGTAATGTATTTGAATTTGACTTTGTAACTTTTTCAATAGTTTTCTAAGAATTTCATGTTGACTGAAAGAATATTTTAAAATTTAACGTTTTAATGGTGATTATAATAAATTTAATTGATAAATTTAATTAATTTCTTGATAATAAGTTGTATTTTATTGAATAGTTTTTAAATAAAAATTAATTTCAATGACAATTAGGATAATAATCAAGTGATAGAATAAATTTTTGATGATAACTTTGTAATGTAATTGAATTTGACTCAATAATCTTTTCAATAATTTTCTAAGAATATTTCCATTTACACATTGATGATTAAAATCCTAAGCTAAGAAACCAGTTAACCTTAAATTTACTTGAAAATGATTGTAGAATATAATGAAATTTAGTTTGATGTTATTGTTTAAAAATGATAATCGTTGAAGAATTATGGTCAATCAATATATATCATCTCCAGTTAGGTATTTGATGGGTTAAATATTTGTAGAAAAATATTGATTATTATTCTTTTAGTGAACTCGTACTACATAGCTACTAAATTATTTCAATGGAAGAATATTTGGTGTCTATAACAGTTAATGAAAAGTCATATTTTTGAAGTTCTCTAAGGATTTAAGAGGATTGACTGAATTAAAGGAGGATATAATCTCAAGTGGATAGAATTAAAGGATATAGTCGGTTAGATTTAATGAGAGATCGGATAAGGTGGAAATATATGATTTTTTAAGGGCAATGTTGGTAAAATATCAATGTTTTAAGTGAAATGTCAATGCATTAGTCAGTTATGAATCAATAATATTGTTTTATTAGGTTGTGATTAATGCACAGTAAATTAATTTAGAACAATGTTTTATTAAGTAGGGATAAAGATCGATTTACTTGGTTTTGACAATGAAATCTTTACTAATAAATGGGATTGATATAAACTTTAAATTATTTTTATCTTTATTTAGACCAGGGCGGGGGAACCTTTTCATTTCAAAAGGCCACATTCACTTATCTGATTTAACATAAGGCCGCAGTAAATAAAACGTATTTTTAACAGAAACAACATAATATTCCAATTTCCAGTCCTCGTTAAATAATCTGTTTTCGTCCTTTAGCGATCTCTTGATCTTCTTTGACATGATGGGTTGTAACACAAACAGAATTATATAAAGTGAAAATAAAAAAAATAGCACAAATTTTGAAATAGCACGTTTTTTGAAATGATAAAGTACTTCTTCTACAATTCCATGTTGGATGTTGCTTCTTCCCTCTTCTCTGATCGAGTCTAGTAATCTGGTTTTTATCTTTCCTTTCTTAGCTTCTTCGTGGGCCATTTGACATTGAACACACGTGTCACATTTAGTTCTCGACACCATGTCTGCATTTTGGTGATTAATACCCTTTCTGTATTCTACTCTTATATCTAAACTGCTCAAATAATTGATCCATGTTTGGAATTGTGAAGTAATCGGCTTCTTGGTTGTCATCATAAACGTGATTGCCTTGAGGTCTGTCCTGAGCGTGAATCTTCTTCCGTAGAGATAGTGCTTAAAATGAATGCAAAAATAATATACCGCCAATAGTTCCTTTCTTGTAATACAATATCCTTTCTCGTGGCTCGTCATCGAGTGTGATCCATACGCAATTACTCTTTCCTTTCCATCTTTATCTCTTTGTGAAAGTACTGCTCCAATGGTATCGAAACTAGCGTCGGTATCTAAAATAAACTCCTTTTTCAGATCCGGAAAACATAAGATTAGCGCCGTCGTGAGTGCTAATTTCAATCCCTCAAACACGCTATTCGTTCCTTCACTCCATTCTAATTTTTTGTTACTTGGTCCGCTACATAATTGTTCTAACATCCTTGCCTTCTTTGCATAATCACTGATGAATCTTCTATAATAATTGCAAATACCTAAAAAGCTTCGGAGTTTCTTTACGCAATTAGGCTTCCCAAAGTTCTGTATGACCTGAAATTTAGATGGATCTGTCTGTACTCCTTCCTTGTTGATTATGTGTCCTAAGAATCTGATTTCTTCCTTTATTATTTGGCATTTTTCTGGATTAATCCTTAGGCCTGCTTCCTCAATCGCCTTTAACACTTCTCCGAGTATTGTATAGTGTTTCTCTTTACTGCTTGAATAAATCAAGATGTCGTCCAAATACACAATTGCTCCCTTTATTTTGCCTAATACTTTTGTCATCATTTCTTGGAACGTACCTGGTGCTGCTGCAATTCCAAACGGCATTCTGTTGAAACAATATTGTCCGTTCTTTGTTGAGAAAGCTGTTTTCTCCTGTGATTTTTCTTCTAGTTCCACTTGGTAATATGCATTACCTAGATCGATTGAGCTGAAAAAGACGGATCCTCCTAACAAATCCAACATCTCGTCTATGTTTGGCATTGGAAATGCCTGCCTCTCTGTTACCGCGTTCAGCTGTCTAAAGTCCAAGCATAGTCTAATATCCTTTTTCTCTTTTTTCCATACACATATTAGCGGTGTATTCCATGGAGAGTTACATTTCCGTATAATTCCATTTTCGTACAAATTTTGTATTGCTTCTTCAATCTTTGATTCCAAATTTAGTGGTTGGCGATATGGTTTTATGTTTATCGGCTCACCTCTTGTAACTATCTTGTGTTTTACCAAATGTGTGCGACCTACATCCCATTTATCTGCCATAAACACGTTTCCACTGTTTGTTATAATTTCCTTTAATTTGCTATCTTCATTGATCTTTAACTGTTCCAACGCTTGTATCAATCGTTCTTCATCCTTTATTTTTCTGCCAAATTTTGCTTCAATGTTACAAATATAGTTCTTGTCTTTTTCACTAGCCTCGATATCTTTAATTTTTAACAGTCTAAATCCAAATGTTTCTTGTAATTCGATTCCTCCAATCACGTCTGGTGTCACTTTCTCCGCCACAATGAATATAACTTCCTTCGAAACATTTCCAATGGTTACTTGCACCTTCGTTTTTCCTATTGTCTCGATCGTACTCTCGTTTGCGCATCGTAACTTATCGTCACTTTTCGTCAATTGTTGTCCTCGTAGCTTGTTAAAACAGTTCACACTCATTACATTGATTCTTGCACCCGTGTCTAATAAACAGTCGAAATTTTCCCCATTCATCCTTACTGTTATACTAGGCCTTCCTTGCATTCTGTTATACAAAATTTCAACAACCTGCTCCGTTTCAATAGTTCCAATTCTTTCCACTTCCTCTTCAAACATTTCTCTCTTTAGGAACCTGTATACTTTCTCGCTTACCCTTCCAACATTCTCCCACTTTTCTGCCCCTTGAGGATATCCCATCAAATTTTCTGTTAGAATATGGCTCCAACCAACTCCTCTACTGGTGGAGCCCTGTTGTTTGGGTACGTCTTCCTAAAATTATCTTCATTTGTCTCTACACACGATTCCCTTTCTTCTTCTTCCTCGATACCATTTATCCGACTGTATCTGTTTCGCGTGAATCTTTGTCTCTCCGTCGCTCTCCCGTACCTCATCTTTGTATAACACTCCTCGGATCTATGACCATTTCTGCTACATCTTTCACAGCGTATTTCCTGACACAATCTTCTTATATGATCTTCTTTCCCACACCCAAAACATCTTGGAGCTTTTTTATCTGGACAGTTTCTACTTATATGTCCGCTTCTATGACATGTCCAGCATTCTATTTTACCTTTTATTGGACAATCAATTTTCGTGTGTCCTATTTTGTGGCATAACCAGCATTCTGGCATTTCTCTTCGGATACTTTTTTCTCTCTGTTCTTTCTTCTTGTATTGTACTCTTCCCTGTGGTTCCTGATAGACCACTCTGGCGTAACTTTTCATACTGTTTATCTGATCTCTTTGCTTGTCTACTTTTTCCATCAGAGTTAGTGTTTCCTTTATTTCTTCTGTGCTTTTTATCTTCCGTAGTATCACTTCTTTCTCAACTTCTTTATTCTCCGCACATACTATTAACATCCTTGCTGTTAATTTCTCTTTGGTAAATTCTTTATTTTCAAACAACCTATCAACAAGGTCCTCCACCTTTTTAAAATACGTTTCTATTTCTTCACCCTTCCGCTTGTAAGTAGTATGATGTGTCCCCGCCCGGCCATGTCCCCGCCCGGCCATGTCCCCGCCCGGCCACATATACCCCCTCCCCCCCCCCTCGGGAAAATTTTTTAGAACGATGC
>CAUHTR010003279.1:0-48110 GCA_959609185.1 Schmidtea polychroa
TATATATATATATATATATATAATATATATATAATATATATATATATATATATATATATATATATATATATATATATCTATATATATATATATATATATATTATATATATATATATATATATATATATACACTATTTTGTTTAGCTTTTGTTACAGTGGGAAAGTTATGCAATATTTGCGTTAAAGTCGAAACGAATCTCAAGATATACGAAATTTAGAATACCAGATTTCTTTTTTAAATCATGTTCCTTGGTAATAAATGTGTTTAGACCCGCAGGTTGAGTATGGTTGATCTAAGATGAGCCAATTAGAATTGATTAAGATACTTGAAATCATTTACTATTGATGCAACGTAGAAAGATATAAATTTATAACTTGTGAATTGTAACTCGACTAAAATATGGAGAAGGTGGATTGTAAGTGTCAACCAGTTTCCTTTACCTTCAAATTGTCAATTATGAAACTTTATAATTTCGAAATCATTAATTTCATATTTCTTAAATAAAATTATATAAAAATTTGTCATTCTTCCTTTTGTATTCTAAATTTGTACACAGTGATAAATCAAAGTGAACTAGATCATACATTATAGGCAACTTCAATGCTAATAACGCAGAAAATTCAATATCAGATTTCTAAAATAAATGTTATTTGTGTCAACAGTTCTCTATCCATACTGTTATTATTTGTTACATTTAATCGGAATTAACTGCAAATAAATCATTAATAATAATATCTGTTAAAAAACTAAAATTTTCTAATAACTTGAAATAAATATTTATTGATCCAATGAAAATAATTTTTTAGTTAAAAATAGAAACAAAATTTTTTAAAAAAAATTTCACATGTAAACAAAAGAAAGAAATTTTTTTATTCATTTGTCAGTTTTCTCGCATGAATAATGCGTACTTTTACTTTATTAAAAAAACAAATATTAGTAGTGAGATAAGGGGCCACTGGGCCAACTCCCATCCAAGCCCCTGCTGAGGATTTTTGCTTTTTCTCTAAAATTCCTAGTATTTTTATGTATATAAACTAATATTTTTATGTAGGTCATTCCAAATTTTATGATTTTTATTGATTTTTAAGGAATTTTTACGAAAAAATTTCTAAGTTTTTATATAGGTCAAGCCAAATTTTATTTAGCTTAATTCAAATTTATATAGGTCAATCCAATTTATTGATTTTTCAAATCGACTTTAAAACCATGGGCCCACAAGGACAAAGACATATTTTACAACACACACACTATATAGTTTTATTATTACTTTTGGGGATAGAAAAAGTGATTGTGTGTAAAAGGCAATGAATAAGAGATAGTTCAACAACTTTTAAGAATAAAAAATTATGTATCTAAATTGACTTAAAAACTTTGGGCACGCTGAGACACAAATACTATATAGTTTAATTAATATATAAGTCATACACAAATACTTTGGGGTAGAAAAACTGAATGATCAGCAAAATGGTAAATTAATTAAATTTATATTATTATTATTATTAAATTTATTAAAAAGAGCTTGAAGACTATAAATCAGTAATTATATCGATGTTTTTGATATTCACAAATTTTCGGCACTGTCTTTTTTCGAAAATTACATGATTATTAAAATAATAAATTGATTTTTTATTAAATACAATGGGAAAGAAATCAGTGGTGAAATTTTTGAAAAATAAAGATTTTTTAATAAATAATAATAACGACTAATGTCATAGAAAAATATATATTTATATATACTTATGATAATAATAATGTTTGTATGAAATTTTTTAAGAATAATAACTATGTTTTATATTAACTTCAATGATTTTGGAAATAATGCTGACAAATATATAGATATTAAAATAATTTTATTCGATCCAAATGATAATAATAGTATATGAAAATATTATCTTTTATATATTAATATATAATTCATTTTTTATCATAGAAATAATAATGAATTAAATATTAATAACTAAATGATAATGTTCTATATCAAGGGTGGCCAACAAATCGATCGCGATCGACCGGTCGATTGCGAGGCCAATTTTGGTCGATCGTCGATCTCTCGAAATGTCTGGGAAAAATTCCGTTTACTACCGTGAGTTTGAAGGGATTTTAGAAGACAAAGCTTTGTGCTAATAGTTGAAAGTATTCTGCGAACTTAACAAGTTCATGAATAGCTAGAATTCTTACAACTAGACACTGTTATATCCGCTCGTCCAGCACAATACATTTTGACTTATGTGTTACATTGTCACCGAACACAACGTGCGAACGCAACAGTTACAACTCAACTCATCGAAGAACACATTCAGTTAGCTTGAATATTTGGTGGCCATAAGTAGTTTCATTTCTTTTGTATTAACTGTGTCATTATTAAGCAATATTATTTATCCTTGGTGACCACGTTGTATTTCAATTTTTCTTCTGTATAAAATGGGTGTTATTTTCTTTGTTTTAAATTAAATTGTTTTTTTTTACCTATTTATTTACTTGCTAAGTGTGCATTCTCTGCAACATATCTCTAAACTGCGGTCATTGCACTGGGAGAAAAATAAGGGATAGCATTACAAATATATAAGGAATATCAGTAATTTTATCTAAAGTAAGAGGTCATTATTATAAACCGTAATAAATAAATTGTAACTTTAATACACTTCTTGTAAATTCAAATATATCTAAATTAAATTTTAATATACTTGAATTGTTGTCCCAAATTGTAGTATGCAGGATTGTTATTATTTCTTTCAATGTAATGGCCGCAGTTCATGAATTTTTGAATTTTCTATGAAAATATTTAAATCAATATTTATTCTTTAAATTGTAATATTTCTTTCCATTCTAGTATACCCATGAATATAAGTAGTAAACCGAAGAAATCTAAAACTTATCACTTCAATGAAGAGTTGGAGCTCGATTACTTTTGACAATGGTGAATGATAAGTGCTGTTGCTTAATATGCCTTACCTCGGTAGCCATTGCTAAGAAGGGTAATCTGAAGAGATATTTTTTAGCTTTACATAACAAGTATCAAACTGATTATCCACAAAATTCAGAACTGAGAAAACATAAAGTTAAGGATCTTATAATTCGATTAGCAAATCAATTTATTTTCTTCGGGAGCCTAAATCTTGAAAACTAATAAGTGATTTGAAAATAAAACATATATTTTACGTATCTACCCATACCTCACTGGAATGCACCTTATACACCTTATAAACATAGTATGCATTACACACCCATTATTCCCCCTTAGACTACGCCTATGACAATAAGTCGATCTCGGCACACTCTTAACAAAAAAAGTAGATCTTGTATATGCACCTCTGGAAGAAAACAATTTAAAAACCAATTTCTAAATAAATCAGGAGTTACCCAAGCTTTTGAATTTGCTTTCCAATATACCGGTAAAGCGTTTTTATTTATGCCTTTAAGTGCACGGGGATTCAAAGATCTATAAATTAGCATGGGTTTTGTCATATAATCTCCCGAGGCATTACTGCACGAAAGTAACGTTACACGATCTTTTGATACCTTAAATCCAGGTGCAGTTTTTTTCATTTTTTGATATAAATGTTCTATTGGGCATTTTTTTCCACCAAAGCCCAATTTTATCGGCGTTAAAAACTTGTTTTGTTGTGTATCCTTGCTCTTCAATTATTTTTTTTTAACTTTTCTGGATATGACCTGGCAGCTTCATGATCTGCTGATGCTATTTCACCTTGAATTTTTATATTGTGAAGTGAAAAACGCTTTTTAAATTTCTCAAGTCAACCTTTACTGGCTAGAAAATCTGGGTTCACAGAAGATTCTCCATTTTGTTTAAGATGGTTATAAATTTTAAGAGCCTTTTGCCTAATTATATTACTGTCCAATGGAATCTTTTTCTGACAATTATCGTAAATCCAAATGCTAAGTGCTTTCTCCATTTTTCAATTATTGGCACACGGGGACGAGCTGAAAACTTTGCGGATTTCGAAGATCCTGCAACAACAGCACTCCTAATTTCCTTCTCACTTTTCTAAATTGTGCGCACTGTCGCCTCATTTAAATTTATGGTTTTTGAAATGTGTGATGCTTTTTCTCCTTTTAGCAGACGATCTAAAATTTGTATTTTTACTTTTAAAGAAATAAACTTTCTCTTCCGAATTATTTTTATATTTTCACCAGACATAGTTTAGGACTGAAATTTATTTTTCAAAAAATAGTTTTACTTAATTACAAAAAATTAACTCCTTTAACCTTTAAAAATTTAATAAAATCGATTCCTTTTAAATTAAAATTTATTTAAATAGTTTTGTTTACTATTTCACAATTCCACACAATATTTTTTTTTCTATTTTACAAAATAGGGTCTGCGCTCTTGCGATGAGCTCCACAAAATGCTAAAATATATGTTATTACAAATTTATATGTTACAAAAAGAATTCATAACTATTGGATAAAAAAACACCTGCATAGAATTTTTAAATTTAGGAATTCAGCCAGCATACTGAGATTTTTTTTTTGTAACAGCGAATTTGTGTACATACACAAAAAATAAATTAAGACTTGTATTCTTGAAATAATAAAATAAGGGTATTCCCAAATTGTATTTTATGTCAATATTATAATTTTCTTTAAAAAAAAATAGTGTTGTAGAAGTACCGTTTTATAAGAGGTTTTCGGAAATATTTTTAATCGTATTAGAGCGAAATCGTGTTGTGGGATACCGTGTTGTAGGAGGGATACCTGTAATAATAATATTTCATAGTTTTTGATTTCTAGTAATATATGAGTCTAACGGTTTCATTTTCTTTTTCAATTCTTTGGCTGATCTGTCTTTTTTACTTTTATTTTTAATCTTAGTGATCCACTTAACTGTTTCGATATTTTTCTAGAAAATTATTGCTATAAATTTAAAATTAAAAAAACATTTCAGAGATAACTACATAAGTCTACAACATTCTTTTTCATTGTGATTAGAGATTACAATATCGGTGTCGATTGGAGTAGGATCCAAATGGAAATAATTTTCCATTGCCCAAGACACTTTAAGATATTTGAAATTAGAATTTTATTATCATTTGGTCTTTTCAAGATCATGAGCATCAATTCAATTTGGAATTTAATGGGATCTTAATTACATAAAAATTCAGTCATCAACAACTTATCTATTTTACTAGAAAACTCAACAAAATAGACTTATTTTCTATATATGAAAAACCAATTGTGTATAAAAGGTATGTTGATGATATTTTTCTGATATTTAAAAATAATGAACATGTGAAACCATTTTTGTATTACATGAATGGATTGCATAAGAACATTGTATTTACATGCCAAACTGAGAAGGATTCATCCATAGCGTTTCTTGGATTGTTAATTAAACGTAAAAATGAACAATATGAGACAGACATTTATAGAAAACCAACAGATACTACCCCCAGAAAGTTTTTGTTATTTTAAATANAGACGATCTAAAATTTGTATTTTTACTTTTAAAGAAATAAACTTTCTCTTCCGAATTATTTTTATATTTTCACCAGACATAGTTTAGGACTGAAATTTATTTTTCAAAAAATAGTTTTACTTAATTACAAAAAATTAACTCCTTTAACCTTTAAAAATTTAATAAAATCGATTCCTTTTAAATTAAAATTTATTTAAATAGTTTTGTTTACTATTTCACAATTCCACACAATATTTTTTTTTCTATTTTACAAAATAGGGTCTGCGCTCTTGCGATGAGCTCCACAAAATGCTAAAATATATGTTATTACAAATTTATATGTTACAAAAAGAATTCATAACTATTGGATAAAAAAACACCTGCATAGAATTTTTAAATTTAGGAATTCAGCCAGCATACTGAGATTTTTTTTTGTAACAGCGAATTTGTGTACATACACAAAAAATAAATTAAGACTTGTATTCTTGAAATAATAAAATAAGGGTATTCCCCAAATTGTATTTTATGTCAATATTATAATTTTCTTTAAAAAAAAATAGTGTTGTAGAAGTACCGTTTTATAAGAGGTTTTCGGAAATATTTTTAATCGTATTAGAGCGAAATCGTGTTGTGGGATACCGTGTTGTAGGAGGGATACCTGTAATAATAATATTTCATAGTTTTTGATTTCTAGTAATATATGAGTCTAACGGTTTCATTTTCTTTTTCAATTCTTTGGCTGATCTGTCTTTTTTACTTTTATTTTTAATCTTAGTGATCCACTTAACTGTTTCGATATTTTTCTAGAAAATTATTGCTATAAATTTAAAATTAAAAAAACATTTCAGAGATAACTACATAAGTCTACAACATTCTTTTTCATTGTGATTAGAGATTACAATATCGGTGTCGATTGGAGTAGGATCCAAATGGAAATAATTTTCCATTGCCCAAGACACTTTAAGATATTTGAAATTAGAATTTTATTATCATTTGGTCTTTTCAAGATCATGAGCATCAATTCAATTTGGAATTTAATGGGATCTTAATTACATAAAAATTCAGTCATCAACAACTTATCTATTTTACTAGAAAACTCAACAAAATAGACTTATTTTCTATATATGAAAAACCAATTGTGTATAAAAGGTATGTTGATGATATTTTTCTGATATTTAAAAATAATGAACATGTGAAACCATTTTTGTATTACATGAATGGATTGCATAAGAACATTGTATTTACATGCCAAACTGAGAAGGATTCATCCATAGCGTTTCTTGGATTGTTAATTAAACGTAAAAATGAACAATATGAGACAGACATTTATAGAAAACCAACAGATACTACCCCCAGAAAGTTTTTGTTATTTTAAATATAAGAGAAATATGGTGAAAGGATTGGTTTATTGATCATGGTGCTTATCTTCCACTTTTAAATGTCTAGTATGAGAAGCTCACATCATCCTTATGTCTCCAAATCGGTGAAAACGCAATTACCGTTATTAGATGTAACGTTATCTAATGGTGGTAAATAAGAACTAAATAAGCTTGAAATTAGTCTGCCATTAGAAATTTCATTGAACATTATATTACATTTTATTTTAAATTGTCACCCGGAAACAAAATCATTTGATATTTTTTATTTTACGATGCAATGTTATCTTTCTGGTCAATTATTTATGTGGTCCATATTTATATTTACAGTTCATTAATTGAAAAAATAATAGAGAAAAAAATTTTGTAACATCATTCAAAATTTCATTCTCACTCAGTATAAATATCACTTTTCTGGAGAACCAAAACAATTTCAGGCTTATGTAAACAAAATCTAAAAGACAGAAAAATTAACTTCGTGTATAAATATTTATGAAAATATTTTTGATTCAAAATTTCATTTATCTTCACTAGGATTTCGACTTCAAATCAATATTTTCAATATTTAACACTAATTTTCGGCACTGTCTTCGTTTTCAAACATCATTTTTTATTAAATAATATTTAATCATTTCAGACATATTATTGAAAAATGGACTGAAGATGCATTATTTATACTCTTGCACGATGCTAGAATTACATATCGTAAATTTAAATAATTTGTATTAGACCATGGGTCGTCAACGATGCGACCAAGAAACATTTTTAAGGTGTCCATCGTCCAAATTTCGAAGAACAAAATTTTTGATATTTTTTCATTTGTTTATGACATAATATTTGTTTTTAATAAAAGAATTTCGTTGAATTCATTTAAACCAATGATTCTCATTCTGTGTGCCGCGAAATTATTTCAAAATGTTTCAAATTGCTAACGTTTTGAAATCTCAATCTTAAAAAGTTTTAACGGATTTTTTGAAAATATTTTTAATTGACACTTTTGAATGCTTCTTTAGTTTTAAAGTTTTTAATATCACAATAAATTTTAAGAAGAAATTTATAAAACTTATAATCAAAGTACGTTTATAATTTATCGTTCAATAATTAAACTTAATGATTATCAATTGATTTTATCGGTTAGCCATAAAAAAAGTCCGGAACAAAGCGAAAATTTAAAGACAAATATATTCAGTATGGCTTCATCTCGTTGGAAACTGAAGGCTACTAATCCCCATTTTGCCTCGACTGTAATAAAACATTATCAAACGAGACACTCATTCCAAGCAAATCGTAGAGACATTTTGAAGCTAAACATCCAGCTTTAAAAAACAAATCAAAGAATGCTTCGAAAACCTTGCAGTACAACAATCTAAACAAGCAGAGAAACTTTCAACGTACATGAAAATACCCGACGTAGGATTGATGGCAAGTTACAAGATTGCTCAATTGTTGGCAAAACGAAAAAAAGCACATACAGAAGCTGAAACGATTATCTCCCTAGCATTAGCAATCATCGTTAACACCGAAGCTTCCAATGTCAAATGACACAATGTCTCGCCGAATCAAAGATTTATCATCAGATTTGAAAGATGAGATTCGCGAACACTTTGAAGAAGATCCCTCAATGGATTGGTCTTTACAAGTTGATAAATCTATTGACATAAGTGGAAAAGCTCAGCTTCCTGCATTCGTTCGATTCGTTAAAGACGGAAAGTTTGTAAACGAGTTATTATTTTGCAAAGATTTAAAAAGCAACACTACAGGTGAGCTGGTGAACGAGAATATTTCACTTGTAAATTATTAAACAAATATTGAAAATTTTGTGTTGAAAAATATTACCGTTCTCTAATATTTTGCTTCCTCAACTTGTTTTTTAAAGCGACATAGAGATTTTATTTTGATGAAAGTAATTAAAAGGCATTTAATAAGTCTTTGTTTTAATAAATATATCCAACATAGAAATTTAACAAGTGCAAAATTTTTCTGATTATTATATTTGTAAACAATTAAATGATAATTTAAGCCTTTTGCTGCGAATAATATATTTAATACAAATTTTTTCGACTATAAGATAGCTCTTGTCAAAATTTTAGTCGAAAATTTTTGCATTTGTATTAAATATATTATTCGCAGCAAAAGGCTTAAATTATTGTTTAATTGTTTCAAATTTAATTAATGCTGCTACCAAGAAATAATATTTGTAAATTTCGTAAATATAAATAAGCCAAATTTTTTATACTAAAATGATTTTGGTAAAATTTTTGGTGAATATTTTTTTCATAAACACATTGAATAGCATAATTGAAATTGAATGCTACATTCAACATGAAAAAGTCATGTGAATGAAGATTCTGATCGGGAAAATATGGGTAACATCTGGTGTTCGAATATACGAAATCGTAAATTAATGAATGAAAAATTTTACATTTATCAAGATGAAAACATTTCCCAAATTCATTTTCTATGAAATATAAATAACGAGTTGTCAATTAAATTTTGATTTAATAAGATTTCCCAAATTGATATTCATTATAATTCTCACCATAGAAAAAAAATTCATTTAATCAAACTAATTTTTAATAATTTATTTATTCAGAAAACTCTCACATTTGAAAAGTACGAAACTCGAAGAATATCACACTCAATAATTATTTTGCTGGATTAATAAAGCACTCAAAAAATGAATAAAAAATTGATTTAATAAAATTCAATAACTGTCACTCCTTATTTTTCATTGGTTTAAAAAAATCGATTCTCCCTTGTGACACTAATCGATAGTTTACTGTATTAGCTTAATTATTAGGATCACATTATTTAGTGGGGATTTTAGACCCAGTGCCTAGACCTGAATTAATAAAGCGTTTGTGGTGAGTTATAAATGAAATTAATTTGAAAGTCACATTATTCTGTTAAAATTCGGGGATATACACGATGGCCTTAAGATTATTTTACTGTAATATTTCTTTATAAACACATGTATTATTTCATTACAAACAAAATTAATTTTCGTACTGTATTAATTTCAATTTTATTATTTTAAATTAATTTTTTCTAAATTAATTGAAGAAAATATGCAGTCTCACGTTGATTAAATAATAGTTTGTACTCGAAACTCGGTTAGCTTCAGGCAAAAAGAGCAACGTAATTGAAAGGAAATTTCGAGAATCATTTCCAGAAACCATTCAACCAGAATGTCGAATTATTTAACAAAATGTGAAAAAAATATCAAAAAATATAATTGATAATGGACGCACCTACGGTCAGGTATGCCGAAAGCTAGAAGAACCGCAGAAGACCTTCAAAAACTGAGAGCATTTTTGTTAGAGTCCAAGACAATTACAAGGAAAAGTTTAAATGAGCTGGAAATTTCAAAAACTTTAAGAGCTACATTTGAAACCTGGAAACTTCACATGTTAAAAACATTCAATGATGACGATATGAATATTGCAAATATTATTTTGATGATCTTCAAGATCAAGTTAACTGATAAGTTCAGTTTGAATACTACAGTACAAAAAACGTACCAATTAACAGTTTCGATGTTACAGTATAGGGCGTAACCTCATGATTAGGTGTTTTAGTCATGTTTTTTGAATTAACCGTTAATCAGGAAAATGACCTAAATAGACTAGAACACAAAATTATCTGGATGAAAGAACTAGCACCTTCTCATTTCCATAGAAATGTATAAAGATTTTCTAAATACCATTTTAAATACACGAATTAAAAGAAATACAGTTGAGAGGCGCCCAGATCAGTTGATCTAAGAACAAGTGACTTCGCCGCTTAATCAAAGACAAGTTAACAAGACAATTTTTAGAAGTCTTCAACAGTTGAAAAAAAGAATAACACCTGAGCTTGAAACATTATAAAATGATGTGGCATTGAGAAAAGAAATTTATCACTGTATATGTCGGGAGATTATCTTAGTTTTAAACCATAGTCAATGCCTCTAACTTATATCACAGACCATTAAGTAAAAGTGAATAAATGTACACATAAGACATACTTTATTCGACCAAAAATATCAAATCTAAATCCATTCAAAAGCTTTATTACTCTTCAGCATTAGATCAATCATCTCGGTTTAATTCCCCATTTCGGAAGTTTTTTTGACAAAACCAACTCAAATTAATGCTATTCCCAATGATTGCTTAAATGTCAAAAGAGAAATTTTGTTTTTCAAATCATGATGATTGATAGCGTAAATAAACTTTTAATTACTTAATTTGAATTTCTATCTTTAAACCTCCTAACGAACCAAAACAATTAAAACAAATTATTTGATAAATATTTATTTTTAAAATGGAAATTAAATTAATTAATTTTTAATTAATTTGCACAACTTTAACCCAAGTTAGAAAATTTAAAAGTGAATGGAGATTTAAAAAATAAAAAGCAAAAAAAGAGTTCGTTTCTAAGTAATAATTATTTTTTCTTAGACATAAAAAGAATTAAAAAAGATTTATAACAAAATACAATTTAAAAATAAACAATTTATTAAAAAATACTTTAATAAACACGGTAGATTTTATTAATAAAAATCGCCATTCGTACATCTTTTTCACTATATATTTCGATAGCATCACTATCATCATCAGGTTACCTACATTCACGACGGATGAAAAACTATACTATATTGATAATATATAAACAAGTTATAAAATATATAAATTTTAAATTATAAATACAAATTTTAAACAATTATTTTTTAAAAATAATTTTCAATAATCAATTATATTTAAACTTTTAAAATTATTTAAAAATATTATTTTAATTATTTTTTTTAATTATTTAACATAACTATTATTAATATACATCAACATACAAAAACTTAATTAAAAACATTGAACACACACGTATTCACTGCATTTTGCACATTGATTTTAGGATTAAAAGTTCTTATCAATAATGCTTCACACACGCTCAAAACAATTATCAAAATTTTTTGATAAGATTTTAAAATCAGACATTCCTAATTCTCTCATACAGACTTTATTATGATCCTTAATATTGGACAATACCTTGGGTCGACAGTGTTCTTGAACTCGAGTACAGAGATGACGGGAAGTCTCTCCAATGTATGAATCATTACACTCATTACATGTGAATTGATAAACGAGATCCGAACACAATCCAACCGGTGTTTGAGATTTACTCACAAACATACTACGTACTTTGCACGATTTTGAAACAATTCTATAATTCAATTTATCCAGGTGTTTACCTATCTTTCTTTTGAAATCTTTATATCCTTCAGAATACGGCAATACCATCGTATATTTTGGCTCATCTTGTTTGTTAGTATCAATACTCATATTCACTACATCATTCGACATATCAGTCAATTTTCATTCATTCACACTACGATCGTTATTAAAAAGCTATAAATCAGTAAATATATCGATGTTTTTGATATTCACGAATTTTTCGGCAGTCTTTTTCAATTGAATTTCAAGTGAAAAAAATTTTCTTATAATAAAAATAAACAAATTGAAAGGTTTTAAGGGTAATTTGTTGGGAAATAATAATTGTAAATTTTTCATTTTAACTATAATTATCTACAAAGACAATCTTGTGACTCTATGACAACAAAACAATAGATGGAACTCTTACTACTGCTACCCAACATTTATGTCTGAAAATTAATTTTAATTTTAGACAATTCCTAAACTAAAATCATTAACTAGGAATATTCCGACATTTAATGAAAATTCTTCATATCCAATCGGATTTAGTTAACAAAGACAGATTATGTTATGAATAGAAATAATTTCCCATTTCTCATCTATAAAATTTTCATGAAAAAGAAAAAAAATGAATTTGACAATTTAATTTTGATCCACTATCACTGGGGTCGGGAACCTTTTCATTGCCAAAAGCCTAATATTAAATTTGGATCCAGTTTAAAAAATTAAAGAGCCACGTGAAAAAATACCATGGTATATATCGCATTCAATATACTTAAATAATATAAAAAATAAAAAAATTAACTGCTGTTTTATTACACAATAATTAATACAATGTTGCATTTAAAAACTTTAAATAAATGTGACACAAAAATAAGAAAAAAGAAATTTAAGGAGGTTTCTGTTGTTGCATTTCCTTACAAAGTTGGTTATTATTTTGTAAATAAAAAAATTAAGTTGATGTTTAAATAAAAGTTTTGATATTTTTTTGTAAACAAATTGTTTAATCACGATTAATTTGAAGTCGCTGGTGAAGGTTGAGTTGCACTTTGCCAAATAATTCACAATTAGTTAACTTTCTTGAAATTATGTATCAAGTTAATTAAAATAAAATAAATCAATTTAATTTAATTAAATATTAATTACAAAAGTAATCAATTTTCAAGAATATCTTTATTGTTTATTAAAATTAAAATTGAATGTGAACATTTTTAAATGAATCTGTTTCGGCAAAATATTATCCAATAGCCACATGATAAAACTCAAAGAGCCGCAAGTTCCCGACTCCTGCACTATACTTATTATTACATGTCCCGCATTTTGAAAGCTGTCACTTTATAAAATTTCAGATACATTCATGAGAGCGAAATCCCATTATATATCCAATATTCTTAAAAAAATAAATATGTTTAATAAAGGACTAAATATGTAACTCGAGTGCACATTTACACTTACTAGAAGTACGGAGTGATCACTGATTGAAATGACTTCTGTTGATATTCATTTAAAAAAAAACCGTGAAAATGTTATGTATTTTTTTAAATTCCCCGAGGAAATTTTCCATGTCGTAATATTTGCTGGTAATATTTTATTATTTCTATACAAAGTAAATCTTTAAAATTTTTCAATTTAAAATTCTCTGTTTTGCTCATTATAAATTTTAAATCCATAATCATTCAGTTTGTCATTATAATAATTATGTACTAACAATTAAAAGTACTATAACTTTTGAATTATTAAATTCAAAAATCAATTTTAAATTATATACAAAATTATATACAATAATTTGTACATACCGAACCCCGTCCCACAAACCGCTGTTCCTGTCGATAATGGACGCTTTTTATCGAAATACTGGGATATTGTGATCAATCCAGCCATAAAAACCATTCCCAACCCCATTCCTAGACAACAATAAAACGAAGTATAATAGTTAAAATAAAACCATTAATAATTCCATAAAAAATATAGAATATCCAAATGTTGGGCGGTGACAAAAAACAGATAATATAACTGCAGCAGCTTATAAATCCGCCAATCATTGCAACAAGTCGAAATCCGAACTTCTTACCTAACATCGATGCAATGGGGCCTAAAATTAAACTTATATTAAATAAAGAATATAAGGAACATAATAAATATGATAAACGATAAATATTTCAGAGACTTTTGACCATATAATTAAGTAGAGACATGTTTAAGACAGCTTTCAAAAATTGTTTCCATGAATATTTCTAATTATTCTGTAACGGTAAGCCCTCTCTTCAAACCAAAACAAAAGTTTCGACACACCTTCTAATGTCTTGTAGAATATTTCAAATATTATGATCATAATGTGCTTGTCACCACCAAGATCTTTAAAATTAAAGGGTTAACCAGAAAATAGAAAAATAATATTGTCTGGGTTACAATTAATTATGCAATCTCAGTCAAACAAAAGAAAAGGTTGAATGCGAAAACATTCTATTCGGAAAGCGAAGGTTAACTTTCTTGAATATCACATTCACTTTCATTAATTGGCTTCACTGTCGGACTGAGCTTAAGGTATACGAAACTGTTATTAATTTAGAAAATATAAAATAGAAAATATTTAGAAACATATTAAATAGGTGCAAAACTCTGTCACCCTCAAAAATTCTTATTGCCTATACTAGTGTTTCTCAGACCTTTTCTCGCTCGCGGCACACCAAAAAATTTAAAATAGCTCGCGACACACCTGCCCAAAAATCAAATATTTTTACAAATTTTTGATTTTCCAATGATATATAAAGAAGTCTATAGTCATTTTTTTGTAATTTTGATCCACAGAAGGCAACTTTTTCATAGTAAAAAGCTTGATATAGTTTTTGTAAATTTTTTTATTACTAACTTTTTTCGGAAAAAAAGTCTCGCGGCATACCGTTTGAGAAACACTGGTCTATACCAATTCATATTTATGAGAATATTTTTTTTAATTTTATCTTCAACCTGACTTCTTTTATTGAAAAATAAAAGACCTCCAAAAAATATGAACTACCTATCAACTCTACTATTAGAAAAAGAAATAAAATAAACAAACTATAATAACATACTTTAAGATCCCTCCCAATGCATTTAGAGTATAATGTAATATATTTGACACTTTTATTAAGTTTTTTAGCAGACTCATTAAATTTTTTTAATTAATTAAATTTATTTATGTTTATCATTAGTTATAATTTTCACAGGACATTGTTTTAGTCACGTAATTTCAACATCAAATAAACAAGTAATAATTTAGATATAATAATATATTTTGTTTTAATTTATTCAATTTGTCAATTAAATTAATTATTAATCATTTTGGTTAGTATTAATTTTAATGAAATTTTCGCCTTAATTAAAAATGTCTTTTTTTCAAATCAACTACAAGGGAAATATTTTTCATTAATTATTCTAACACTTTTTCAAATTAATTTGTTTTTAATAAATAAGATATATTTCATAAAAACTTTAAAAATATTCAAATTTTTGTTTAAATTCAATTTCGGTTTCTTTTAAAATTAAGTTAGTTTTTATGGTATTCTAGATCTTTAAAACCGAATCCCCAATTATTATAAGTATAATTTAGCTTCAAGAGTTCTAAGAGTTCCAATATCAAAACGTGTATATTATCCAGTTATTCAGTTGATGGTAGTGGTGAATGGTATTAATTGTTCTCAGTACAATAAAAACCACTTTTGAATTGCTATTGTAAATTGACTGATTAATTTACTGGTAGGCTAATATACGAAATATGAATGTGGAAAACAGTTTTGTAAAATAAATATTTGAATTTTGAACCTAAAATACAGGGTAGCCATAAGCAATGTTCCCTCTAAGCCATAAGCAGCAGTGCGCGCAAAGTCAGCTGCGCTGAGCAGCCTTTAAATACAAATGAGCGTCAAAATGCTATAACGTGGTTGTAAGAGTTTTAAAACGACACTACAGAAATATACCGTTATTATGCATCTGGTTATTAACATTGAAAATTTTTAAATATTCAAAATGAACCACATAATAATATTGAGTATCAAAAATTCGTATCAAATTTCCGTGTGCTTTTTACTAGGAACAACTGCCATGAAACGGTTGAATTAAATATACTGCGCTGAAAATAATTTTGCTGCGCTGGGGAGTTGGAGGTGCTGCGCGCGCGCACGCGCAGCTTAGAGGGAACGTTGGCCATAAGTAGCGCACCAAAGAATTACGTGAAGTGTGATGTGAAACAATGTAAAATCAGCAGTGTGAAATATCTTTTCCTTTCCTTGTGTATAAAATACATATTCTTTCATAGAGTAATGAAACATTGTTTGTATGTATCAGTTACTATAACTGTCAAATTTAATTCCAATCAAAGTTTTTAAAGTTATTATTGCGAAGTTAATAAACAAAATAGTCTTTATTATTCTCGCGAAAACCCGCATTGAATGGATCCTACAAATATGACAGCCTATCCTCAATCAAGAGAAATGAGGCAATCGAAAACATCATAAAAAGGTTCCGTCTACACCAAACCGACATTGACCAGATACTCAGATGATTTGCAGATCTATATGGTAAAAGCCTAAAACCTCTTAGACATCACAGAGAAAACGGCTATACAATAACAAAATGCTTCTACCAAATCCAGAGAATATTCACGGTGGCACCTGGTAGGGCAGTTAAAGAGATAGACAAAATCCTGGAACCGGCTACTGACCTAACCACAGCGGTGATGGATACATACTTCGAAAGATCCACTCCTCCAAAAATGAGAGAAAAACCAGCACCCATTAAAAATGCTCCAGAATGGGAAACGAACCAACAGATAACCAGGGCAGACATCGACGAAGCAATAAGAAACAGCAAAGATGCTGCACCTGGTATGGATCAAATTCCACTAAGACAATGGAAGGAGTGGATGGAATTTGATGCACTTACACCAATCTTCATTAAAATTATGGAGACGCATCAAATTCCCAGAGTATGGAAGAAATACTCCACCAAACTAATAATAAAGCCGGGTAAAGGTAACCAACCGGAGAACCCAGCAAATTGGAGACCTATTGCAGTTATGCCAACAAGCTATAGGATTTTCATGAAAGTAATTAATCAAAGAGTACTCAAATGGGTCCACAAAAATGTCCAAAAGTGATATTGTAGTGTGGACTTTGGAGTAGTCATGTTTTGGTTCCGTTATTTTTTTTGAAATTTTGAATATCGACTGGAATTGTGCATCAACGCCAATGGCGAACATTTTAAGTATTTGTGATTGTACCAGCATGTACAACGTGTTTCTTAGTTCATTAGTTAAGCTTAGTTTTAATAAAATAACGTTTATTATTATCAGAATTTTTTTTAATTCTTTGGTGCGCGGCTTATGGCCCACCTTTTATTATGATTTATGTTTATTGAAGAGTTGTTAATATTAATATTTTTGTAAAGTATAATTTCTATAATAGTTATTTTTTTAATGGAACCGGAAGATATTGATGGTTTAATAAAGAAAAAGATTTAAAAGTTAAATTTTAAATAAGAAAAGTTTGGTTAATTTGGTAAAGTTTTTCATTGTTTAATTTCTGTTTCGCGTGCATTTCGATACTTCATAAATAAAAACAACACTTTTCTCGATTTAATTATTTTTGTGGAAGATTGGAATCTACCGAGGGTGGTGAAAAGTGTTTGGTCATTTATGAATTAGAGATGTTTCTCATATATTTTCATCAGGAAATCTTTAAATTTTATTAATATGATTATAAGAACTCTTTTCAATATTCACCAATGATTTCTTTCCAATTGACATTGTATTTATTAAACAAATTTGGCTATGAATCAGTAAAGATAATGATGTTTTTTTTATATTAACGAATTTTCGGCACTGCATCTATCAAGAGATTTTCACAAGGGAAATCACTTGAAAAAAGGCTGTGCAGAAAATTATTGAATATTAAAAACAACATCGATATCTTTACTGATTCATAATCGAATTTGTTTAATAATTACAATGTTGATTAATATTAATTTAGATATGGTTTTAAAATTACTTTTTTAAGATTGTCAAAAATATTTATTTTCCATTTTAAAATACAAAATAAAACAGAAGAAAAACAAAAGAAAATAATTGCAAACGAAATTGTTGATAAGGATAAAGAATATTTAATTTAATTAAATTAAAATTAATATTCAGTAGAATTTTTGAATCATGAATCCTTTTATCAATATGAAAAACAAACTCCATTTATAATAAAAAAGAGTAAGATAATATTTCAAAAGGAAGCTGTCAGTATTTGACGCAAGGCAGTCTCATAATTTATCTCACTATCTTATGCTGATTTCATAGGGTAAGACTATCAATTTAAAAGTAAATAAAAATTCCGTAATCTGTAAACACTAAAGGACACTGTAAACTACATCAGTGGATCTTTCCGACTTCAAAAGTCAGAGAACTAACTCCTTCTCTACGTCCACAGTTTTTTACATTGCCAATGAAATCCCTTCGTAACAACTATTCTAGAATTCTCAATGGTATCTGCGTCGGCCAATCATTCACATGTAGCTGATCGAAAAGCGTTGTCAATATTGCGATCCCGCATAAATATAGACTCCTCTTTATATATAAAAGGTAACAGTTTTTTTAAACCAAATCGAAAATCATAAAAAATGTATAATAAAGATGCAAAACAATTTTCACTCTTTATTGTCAGAACTGGAATTTGTCGGACTTGCAACAGATTTTGTGGACTGTGAGCTTTTCATTCTGAGGAATAAATTCAGAAAATCAGTGATTTTAAACGAATTTGATAACGAACGCCCACTGAAAAGCTGGATACTTAAAGATTCACGTTCACGACAAACCAATTTTTGCTGACCCTTGGTCTGGATGATAAGACACGAGAGCTTTGTTAATCTTCTAGGAGAAAAAAAATAATAAAGAAAAAAGAGATCATGTTTAATTTATATAAACAATCTAATTTAAACAAACTGAAATTTCCTTGAAAATTCACGTATTATGGCCGCCAATTAGGGGGACATTTGGAGCTATTTTGGTCATTTTCTTTGCGCGTGAATTTTAATATTTTCAGGGATTTTGGCTTTTTTTTCATAAAACTTCTCAGTTTACTAAAGTGATCTTGTTTTGATTAAAACTTGTTAAATATTATTCATTTTTAATTTATTTGAGTCATTTTAATTTTATTAAGTTTATTTTCGATTTTAAAAATTTTATAATTGAAATTAGAAATTATATTATAAACAATTTTGCAAACGATTTCCGATATGTTCTGTAGAGACATACAACTAATTCGAATAAAGATTTTATTCAAATGAACATTGCAATAAATAATTGATATATCTGCTCCAATAGTCAATATACCAACGAAACCACGGACACTTGATCTGGATATTGTTGAAGATCTTGACCATCATCAGAGAGATCATAGCTAATAAAACGAAGGTTTCCGTTTCTTGAATATCTGGCATATTTGCTTTATTGGTCTTGACGCGTTTTAATGATTGGAAAGTTGAATGTTTCATTGTTTTCTTTATATTGAATTTGATTTTGGAAAAAAAGTGAGGATTATTTAAAACAATGATTTTTAATTTGATTTTAATTTAATTAATTTAATAATATATTTTAAGTTCAATTATTAAATTGATAAAGTTGGAGTCAGAGGCACTACATGTTCAAATCTAAAAACCCGCTTCAAGATTTTGCAAGATTTTACAAACAATACACATAGATACAAAATATAGTCACTAAATAAATAAAATATAGTAAAAATAATCCTTTAAACTACATTGAAAAAATTATTTTAAAAAATAAATAAATAAAAACCAACTCGATAAAACTAAGTAAGCAACAATAAAAAATTAATTTAATAATATTTTCTAACATAAATTTTTATACAATAAATGTTTCAATAATACATGATATTGCATGGTTATAAAATACTTAATGGTTTTTCTTCTGGAATTTTATTACTTTGACAATTTATCAGCTCTTCCTCCGCCTTCTTCGTCTGGCACGACTGGAACTAGGTGCTCTCTATTTTAAAATGCCGTTCTTTCAGCTCGTTTTATTTTATCCTTAAGAATTCCCAGGCTTCGTTGACCTTTCTGAAACTGTACCTGAGTCGTTCTTGATTTTTTTGCACTAAACTGAGAATATTGGATCAATTACCAGGTCGAAGTCATTATACAGAATTAAATATAGACATATACATGTATATACATATATCTCTACATATATACCCATATGCACAAACACTCCAACCCGCGCACACACGCCCACCCCTCCCGTAGGTGGTATCCAACTTCTACTCAATTATATCCCAATAACCTTCGAATGGCCCAACATCTCGTATCCTATTGTAATAGCTTAACCCTACTAGGCCCATCCTATATATTTAACAAATTTTCGAACTAGAAAACTCCTTGAGTGAATTAATCTGAGAAATTCCTAAATTGCCTTTTAAATTCGTTAAAATCCTAAATTAAAAATTTCTGATTTGTATATTTCCTATATTAGTGAAATTTGGAATTAATTTTGGAATTTTTTTGAAAAATAATAATTATTGTCCCAAGAACTTTCCAAGAACTTTTTCTAAATATTTTCCAAGTCCGAGAATTTTCCAAGAATTATTTTCTATAATTTTTTTTAATTTAATAATTTACGTGGTATGTAAAGTGCAATGATTATTTGGAGTCGTTGGGCTTGAGGGGGTAGATCTACCGCCGGCGCCTATTCAATTATTCTGTTTTTCAAAATTTTGGTCGATGCTAATTTGATTGTGCGGATAAGTGGGAAAGGTAGGATTATAAAAGCAAATTATAATTTGAGAAAATGCCAGTTGGTCGAAGAAAGGAAAGTGCTATATCGTGAGTAAAGATTAAGAGGCTTAGCCAATTCGAATTTTCCGAAAATCAAAATCATTACTAAATCTGAATAAAGCTGTCTCCCTTACCTTACGGTCACCTGCTTTCGATTTTACTACAGAGTGCAGAACTAAAAGGTGTTATTGAGAACTTTGTGTCCAAATTTGTTGGTATTTAATTAAGTGTTTTTGTGTTGGAACACTAGGAGTCAGAATCAGTATCGACTTTAATAATAATAACCAAACAAAGTGATTGGAACTATAGACTAAATGTAAGTAAGATCTTGAGCAATGATTGCATGTATGAGAATGTTTGTATTTGTTTGCATGAAATTGTATTTTTTGACAATATTTGGTATGATGATTGCGGTATGCTTGATGTTATATGTATATATACCGTGTATAAAATAGATAAAGGAATGGACAATACAGTAGGCACTTTAAATAATGATTATAATAAGGTAATAAAACACGACAAAATGGGGGAGTGGTTAGATCTAGTATTAACCCTTTCCACATCTTGTCAAAAATTATTTTGGCTTAACACTCATTATGGTAAGAATGTTTGCCACATTTTTACAAACTATTTCTACTACTCCCCACACCAAGAAAAACAACCATCATTACAAATTCCCACATAAATTCTTGAAACTCCACAAAATTCTCTAAATTAAATATGAGTTGAAGAAACAAACATAGGAAAATTAATGTGAGTGGAAATGGTTAATATCTTGATTAATAATAAGAAATTTAATTGATTTTTGGATGCGGGAGTCAAAATAAGTGTCATCGGTAGAGAAGTTCTAAACGCGCACGAAAATGTATAAGTTGAAAACACAAATTTATTGGTAAAATGTGCAAATGAGAGTTCCTTAGAAATATTAGGAAAAGTTTCGTTGAAAATAAAAATTTTAAATAAAGAAAATAAGATCGATTTCTTTATCCCAAATGAAATTTCGCCAAGTGTAATAGAAGAAATTAATTTAATATTAAACTTGTTTGAACTCACGAAAAGAAATGATGAAAAACTTATTTAGTAAAACCGGAGATATTAACCAAAAGTTAACATATTGTTATTTACCCAATATTTCATTTAATTGAAAATATTAAAAAAAATAAGGATATAGAGAGAAATGAAATAATAAATCAATGTGAATCTTCTTGGAACTCACCTTTAATGTGTGTTAAAAAGAAAAATAATGATGATATTAGAATATATTTAGATTATAGCGCATCAAATGTAGTGACAGAAAGACCAATATTTTTCATTCCGAATACTCAAGAAATGTTACATATTTTGTATGGCGCCAAATATTTTACCATCCTTGATTAAGGAAATATCTATTATCAAGTTGAGCTACAAGATGAAACAGCATTTTCCACTAAAAATACTCAATATTGTTTTAATCATATGCCTTTTGGCATTGCAGCTGCGCCTGCAACATTTCAAAAGCTCATGAATAAATTATTAGGCCCATTGAATGGTAAAGAAGTTGTTGTTTATCTTGATTAAATATTAATATTTTCATCTTCCTTACAATAACAATAGAAAAGAATACGAAAGGTTTTTCAGAGAAAAGGTGATTGTGGGTTAAAGATAAGTCCAGAAAAATGTTATTTTATTAAAACAGAAATCAAATTATCGTGATTAAAAATTTCGAAACCCCAAAATGTGTTAAAAAATTATGAAGTTTTCTGGGATTAACAAATTATTATTGTCAATTTATAAAAATTTATATTATGTATTCAGAACCGCTTGAAAAGTTGTGCGGTATAAATCAGCCAAAAATTATGTGGATAAATAAATGCGAAGAGACCTTAGTATTAGTAAAAGCATTAGTAAAAGCTCCTATTCTTGTATCCCCAGACTTTAGAAAGGAATTTATCTTGGACAAGAGTAATTGTATATGGTTCGCATGATAATGAATAAACAGGAAGTAGGATATTGTACCACACGGAAAGAATTATTAGTAATAATTTTTTTACCAAACATTTCAATAATTATTAATATAGTAAAATGTTTAAACTAAAGACAGACCATAATGCAATAACGTTTATGTTGAAAACCAAAAAGCCAATCACACTCAATATCAAACATGAATCAACCAATTAAGTTATCTGAAGATTCCAATGTAATACCGTAAAGGTGAAACGCATTCTAATGCAGATGTTCTATCGAGAACTGAATGTCATACGTGTATACAATGTCAAATGATTTACGAAGAACCAAAAATAGGAAAACTAAACACAAAGATTCTAGCACTTATGTGTCAAGAAGATGGAAAACAGTGGCAACAAGATTTTAAAGAAATAGTAAATATCAAAAGAGATGTGATAATCGGGGAAGAAATAAAATTTATAGAAAGTAATGGAATTATTCATTGAAGTAAAGGTAAAATATGGATTCATTGTCTGAAACATTTTCCTATATTATATATTGTATTTTTGATGCATGTGCATTATTGATGTTCAAGATACTTACAATATAATTACTTCCTCCGGAGGGATAATCAGTTTTTAGTATTAATAAATTTTATGTATCCAAAGTCTTTTAACATTAATAAGTTGAAAAAATATTTTTTTTAAATAACTTAATAAATAAAAATAATAAATGTCAAAATTAATAAATCTTGTAAAATTTTGTAGTGGGTTTCCAGATTTGCATGTGGGGCCACATTAGGAATTAAATCTCATCAAAACCCTTCATAATTTATTTTTTAATATAAATGCATAATTTTAATTTCTAATTAAATATAATTATTATAAAACTAAACATGAAAGATGTATAGACACTGTCAATTCGCTAGACGCTTAATGATCTCAAGCCAGTTAAATTTTATTATAAAAATTACTTAATTAAATTAATTAAATTAGTTTCTAATTGATCTTGTTATTAATAATTTAAATCAAATTTTTTACACAATGAAGATTTGTTAAAACAACAAAAATACTATTGAATAATAATTCCATACAGATTTAAACAAATAATTCATTCAGTTTATATAAATATAATCTGATTAAATAGATAAATAAGAATCTATTTTAAGAAAGAATGACGACAGAAATAATTTTGACATTCAAAACAAATTTTTATCCTTTTTATGAAAATGTCACACCTTTTTTGTTTAAATATTAAAACATCGTTAAGTCTAAATATACTATGTAATAAATTAATAGAATTTAAAATTTTTTTACATGATTTAATTTTATCAGAAAACCTTTTCGGAATAATTTAACTTATTATTTTGTTAGATATTCATATTTTGTATGGAAATTACGAATCCCTTATGGAAGTGATGCAATAGTTTCTAATGAATTATAATTATAATAATGAAAACACTAGAACATTTTGCTTTCATACATTTGTTAAACTCTTTAAATATTAGAGATTACATAATCACCAACTCATTGACATTGAATTACTGCAATGCAAAATAAAATCGACTGCTCATTCGGTCTTTGACTCTTGAAGCAATATAATAACTATAATGAATGCCCATCATATTGTGACAATGAATAGAATCAAGGACCCAACCAAAAAAAACATATGAAACAAAACTCTAATCCAGGGATGGGGAACCCACGGCCTTAAGGCCGCATGAGGCTTTTTGAAATATTCTTAGCGGCCTTATCACATATTTTGTATTTTATACAAATTTCAAATAAAAAATTTTCGTTTGTTTACGCGAACAGACTCGTAGACTTCTTTCTTGCTTTGGAAATACTTACTGCTGCGAATCAACTTTTTCATATTTAACACAAATTAAGACCAACTTAAGGACTCAGATAACTGATTTTCACCTAGAAGATCAACTTAAGTTACGTGTTACAAAGCTGGAACCTGATATCAAATTTCTTTCCAATCAAAAGCAGACACAAAAGTCCCATTAAATTGGTTATGTGGACCTGTATATTTTTTACATCTTTTTATTTTTTTTTAATGGACTATGCATGTGTTTTATATCGAACTAATAAAAAAAACTGGATTTGTGAAATTATGATTTATTGTCTTAATTTTTATTTTTTGTGCTTCAGAAAAATAGTAATATGTTAAAGTTATATGCGGCCTGCTTACGATCTACAAAATTATAATTGGCCTTTAATGGTAAAAAGGTTCCCCATCCCTGCTCTAATCTGTAATTAACAAAAAATTCTTTTATGAGTTTTATGATTAATAATTTCAAAATATTTATCCACAATTCCCTGTGAGCCCTCAATTTTATTTATTATGTAGCTCTTTAAATATTGAATATTAGGAAAAATAATTTATTTTGCAAAAGATTATCTGGAATTATTATTTACGAGCAACTAAGTCAACAAATCTTCATGTAAAATCGTTTTGTAAAATAAATATTTGGACTCAATAGCTAAAATATTGTAAATGATATTTCTGTCAGCATTACATGTTATTTTGTTATCAATTTTTATTGCGCTTCATTTTTTATTGTTACAAAGAAAATGAACAGTCAAATAATTTTAGTAAAAATTTGAAGAACAATTTAATATTTAAGTTGTAAACATGAAAAAGTATCTTATCTCATCTTAATAAAATCCTGATTGTTTTTTTGAATGAACAACTCTTCAGCGCCATGAATCTTTGTAAGCATTAGGTAAAAAGAGACAAGGTGCAAGAACATTTTTATACATATATATTTGCATTAAAGCTTTAAATTCATGATTTTTTTGTTCAAAATTTAACATCAAAGATAATTTCCAATAAATCATATCGGAAAAATAAACCATTTCAGATTAAATAGTCAAGGAAACGATTACCATGTTATTTATGTTTTATATTGAAGTTCGAACCTTTGTGGCTCCATATTTAGATATCACCCTTAGAAAAGTAATTTCCAAAATTTCTCCATAAAACATTTACTTAATACAATAATAAAGTTGCCTAGACCAAATCAAACGTAGATCCTCTGTAAATATGAACCAATTATACATTACAACTTTAAAATTAATAAATAAAAAAGAGCTTTCCAATCTTTAGGTAATACGTTTTGTTCCTTTTTTGTCATATTTATTGATGTATTAAATATATCAAATAATTACCGGCTCTTTAGAATACTGTTTTGCAGGTATAATTTGATTCTAAATGCAACTCTCTTCTGAATTCTAACCTTCATTTTTTGCGCATGTTTCAATATTGGCAAAATGGTCATTTTGTAATTTTATAATTCTTAAGTCGTACATGCAGTCAAGCATAGAGTACTGGCAACGCACCACTTTGATATTTGTTACAATTATCGCCACCCCAAGATTTTAGAGAATAACATTATACATTATTGGACTTATTTAAAATAGACCGTTTGAACTTATATTTTTTTGGTTACAATACGATATAAATCAAAATCTCTTAAAAAGAGTAAAGGCCTAATCACAGGCGAGGGGAGACGAGACCAATTCCCGAGGTTCCAATCTCAACCCTTTCTTTATAAGTCTTTTAAAAACCATATTAAAGCATTTTTTTAGATACGCCTTGTTCTGGTCACAATATCAAAATTATCATACAAAATTTATTATTATTTATAAGATATTAAAATGTTAAAAATTAAATATTATATTAAGTAATTAAAATATATTTGTTTATCTATACATTTTAAGGTTTACTTTTCCGAAATTCAAAAATCAAATTCAAGCATGTATCAAATATCAGAAGTAGCTGCTGAAGTTGAAGAAATCGAAGAAATCGACCAAAGTCAATCAGCAGATTTTATATATAAATTTTGGATTTTAATATCAATTTATATCATATTATACGCATATATCTATGGGTGTGTTAAGACCGCCAATCTTATATTAAACGATCGTCAGCCGACAGCATATTGATTATGGTCGGGTCCAGAGGTTGGGCTTATAAAGCAATATGCTGTCAGTTTCCTATCGTTGAACATAAATCGACACTCTAAACACATTCTTGTCAGTGACGTGACTAGTGTCATAATAAGGAATATAGAGTTAATAAGTACTTTTAAATTTTTTTTGCATTCTTTTTTACGGAAGGAAAATCTATAATAATTTTCTTTCCCGGGCCCAGAAATTTCTGTGACAAACCCTGCATGGGCGTAACCATAACTATTGGGCCACTGCAAAAATATCTCTCAGGTTCCTCCTTAATAATTGAATGTTAGTTAGAACAGAGCCGTAGCTAGGGAAATATGGCGCCCGGGGCGAGATTGACATTTGGCACCCCTGGTGTCAAAAGAATCCACCACTCCCATTAATTATGTACTTACAGGAATGGAATTGGTCTTGAAGAGTAAAATTAAGATGCAAAGCTATACAATGCTTAACCAAACTTAAATTATAACGAAAACCAATTAATTATAAATATTTATTATACATGTGTATAGTACATTAATATTGAAAATTTATTTACTCCGTATTTATTAAACCTAAGTTCAGAGTTTTGATCATTAAGTTCCTATTAAGGTTACTATTATAATATATTTGAAAAGATCAAGTGATCAACTTTAACATTTAACATTGAATTCTAAATAAAAGAAATTAAAGATAAATTAAATTAAAGATTTTATCATCAATTGTCCTTCCTTCTTTGAAACGATTTTCAAGATCTTTCCAGGCTAAGTAGCATTTTCTATGCTCAAAACTGTTTTCATGATCAGCCACCTTCGGATTTAGTCGCTCGTTTGCAAAAACTTTTAGATAGACCAGCAAAAATGTTTTGTTTTAGTTTAACTTTTGAAAACAGTAAACATGGAAAGCAGAATATAAAAATTTAATATGAAAAAAGAAGAAAAGCAAAAAAATTTAAATGATCATTTCACAGTTTTAGCGCCCTTCGACTCGGCGCCCGGGGCGGTCGCCCCATTCGCCCCCCCCCCTAGCTACGACTCTGAGTTAGAATGCACTATATGTAATGGATATTAATTGAAATAACATAAATATAGAATTTTGATAAACAAATAATTTATATTTATTATTAAACAATTCAGAAAATCACAAAACTTTTCCATATTTACCTAAGGTTCCTCAATAATTCTTATTTATGCTACTATACAATTCTAGAATATTTTTTTATTACTTAATTAATAAAAATATATTAATTGAATTTCTCAAAAAAAATTGAACCGATATGTGAATTATTTTTTTATTTTTCATCTAAAATATTCATTGAAAATTTTTACTGAATTCCAAAAATAATTTGTTTCGTTTAAAAAGATTTTAAAAAATAATTTAGTAATAACGTGATTGCGTAACAATTAATTCAATCAAACAAATTAAACAAACCGCATAGTAATGGAAAGGAAACTTGCAAAGCACCAATCCAATTGATTGCAAAAGACGCCGATTCCATCGGCGGCAAATATTCCATTAATAACGGTCTTATGAATCCAAATGAAAAGAACATTCCATCAATTAATGCGGAATTCATAAACGCTGCAAAAACTGTCCACCATCCATAACCCCCATCAGGAATTACAATTCTGAGATTGGATTTTTTATAATATACAATTTCTAGATCTTCAGTACTGTCGATCATAATCTCGAACTGTTTTTAAAATATCGCTTAATAAAATGCTTAAGTATCAATTAGCTGATGTATTGTTGTTTATACAATGATGATCAATAATTATACTTGCATGATATATGCATTGTTTGAGTCAGAAAGTGGGAGAAGCTGCAAATAAGGTCAAAGACAGACTACAACTATCTCTTCGGTTACAATTGTAAATGTGTTAGTGTGCATGTGGCAACCATACAGAAATGGTGTTGTTTTTTCTGTCTCCACTTACATGCACACCACCACACGCACACGCACTTGACTACAAACTTGTAATTCCATACGACACTTTCTGTAGCCAATGCCGTATTGATTGAAAAAACAACTCCAAAGTCAATTTATCTAAAAAAGAAATTTTTGCTTAGCTCATTACCTAGAATTTTTTAGATACGATTTTTTCAGCTTTTTCATGGAATTTGATCTGACAATTACGTACTACTATTAACTGTGATCACTCGTAATTACTTCTGGAATTTCTTCTAAATAAGAAATTTATACAGGCAATTTGTCAGAGACCTAACTAGAAATTTCTTTTGACACAATTCAAATTTATTTTGAGGTCTTCTTGGCTGTTACTGAAATGATTTGAGCTCGGTTTAAAAGAACATATTTAAATTTCTTCAATCGAATATATTTTAAATCTTTCTAGCCTTTTTATTTTCAATTGTTGGAAGGGCCAAATCACTTAGTTGTGATTGACCAAATGAATTTCTGTTACTATTTTCCTTTCCATTTTACTAAATTTACACTCCAAACATTTAACAGCATAATTACGCACCTGTATGTTTTTTATTGAATGGCAGAGCATTCACAAAATAGGTTGAGAATAGGTTATTTTAAATAAATTTAATTGAACTTTTAACATTTGGTATTTAAAATAAATAATACTATATAGGTCTTTTTGAGGCTCTTCTTATCTAAACCGTCCGAAGCATTGTTTTTTATGCTCCAATGTTAGGCCGGTGCAAATAATCTTATAAGTTGGGTTTTATGGAAAATGCCAACAATTAGAGTAGAAAAAATATCAAAATGATCAAAACGTCCATTTGACAAGCAACATTTTTTATTTATTTCCATAATTTTTGATAATTAGTTCATTAAAACATTAGAGAATCTACTTTAATTTCTAGACTTAGACCACCTTAATTGAAATGTTCTCAATGGTGACCAAACTAAAAAGTATAAAATAATTGTGCAGCATGACCATCATCGTTAAAATGTTGGGTTTTTATTTGAAAGTCGGTTCTCTATCTGACTTCTCGTATTCTTATTCAACCAAATAACTCTAAACCCAACAACGAATAATTTTATTCAATCTTTATCACAATTACAATTTGTCACTATTTGCTCCTTTCTCTAAAGATACTTTTCAACTAGATCACTGATCGCCGGATTTCTGCTTCTCTTCTTTTTTTTGGTTTTTGCACAAACACCAACAAATTCTATCAAGCCACCTGGGGCACGTCATCCTCGGCCAACTCTATTTCAACGAATCAAGAAAGAGAATTAATGATAAATATAGATTATTAAGTATCTACAGCTAAATATATAATATGTAATAGTATAAATGAAAATGATCAAATTTAGGTATCGAATCCTAGAGTCAGCACTCAAGGTAAAGGTTATATGGAACTCTTTTCCACTCGAAACAATGTGATTTTCCCAGAAAATGACATCAAAAATTAAAAATAAACACTTTCCCCTGAATCAATGGTCACCCGGATGGAAATAATATGAAAGATGACTATACCCAATCGCACATTTTTTAGAAGTGAAAAAAGGTGTGAGTAAAATAAAATCAGCCTAACAAGTATAAATTACTTGTACTCATATAAAAATATACAATCTTATTAAATTATCACTTTTCATAGGAATAAAATATGAACAAACAAGGTGCTAAGATCCAGTTTTGAGTACTGAATAACCCAAGGAACGTGTAAAATTATGTACGCTACTAAAAGTCGGTAACTCATCGACATATAATACCAAGATTCTTTATTGGCCGATTAGATTTTTAATTAATTCACCGATACATTATTAAAAATAAGAATAAGAAACATGAATTGTTTAGATAATATGATTTTAACATAAAAGATTCCGAAATATTATATCATTTGATAGTGAATTAAGATTTTACAAAATTTAAATTAACATTATTTTAATAACATACTAATATAAATATTAATTTAATTAACTCACCAAAGTAATTATTACCACAAAAATGTAATTTGTTTGAATAATCATTTAAAATTATTAAATTATATTTAAATTATACAATTTTCTGAATTAAATTAATTTTTTAAATGAATAAATTATTAGAAACAATAAATGCTGCACATGGATTGAATATTAAAAAAGAGGATTTTAACTCATGTAATTATTTAGTTTATGACCATATTTTCAATTTTTTATAGTTAAACTTATTAAGCCATACTTTGATAAATTTTTAACAACAATAATCATGGATGCTCCCATTCTTGTTCACAATTTAGAAACTCCTGAAAAATATCAAAATGAAAACGGTATCTATCCATATGTGCAAACATTTTATGATTCATTTCAACTTTCTGACGATGGTTATGATGATATCGATGTGATTAAAATTGCAAGATATTGCAGCTTTATGCAGTATATTATTGGCAAAATTGATTCAAATAGTAAAATCAAATTCAATTTAAAAGATGGCGTTGAACCTAAATTCAGTCGACTGGTTTCGTTTCTATCGAAATTGTCTTTATTTGCCAAATTTGTGCTAGCTATAAAAGATACTATTCAACAAGTATAATTAAATGCTTTTAATTTTATGAATTATTGTTAGTTGTATTTAAATTAATCACTTTTATTTTTGTTAATTTAAGCAATATTTTCAATTTCACTTTTTTGTGAACGATTTTAATTAATTTTATTAATAATTTTATTAATTAAAATTCACGTGAGGAGCCAATCAGATAATCAGGAACCAAGTGAGGGTTTAAACATTTTTATTTCAAAATATTTGAGGTAATCTATAATTTGTAGTTTTTTTACTACTTATTAATTATAAGTAGATAAATATTAAAATTTTTAATTTAAATATAAACTAGATCGGTACATTGTTTTTAAAGAGGATTTTTCTTGTCTTAATAAACTAAAAATATTTTTATACTACTTAATAATTATAAACAGATTAATATTAAAAAACTATTCAGCATTAATTAAATCGATATTATGATTTTTAAAATGTCATTTTTATTAAAAAAGAAAAAATAATCTTTTATACTACTTTATAATTATAAGTAGATTAATATTTAAAGAAATATTTAATATTAACTAAATCGATATTATATTCAAAATATTGTCGCTTATAATAAAAAATAAGTTTTTATACTACTTTATAGTTATAAGTAGACAAATATTAAAAAAGAATATTCTATATTAATTAAATCGATATTATGTTTTTTTAAATGCCATTTTTATTAAAAAAGAAAAAATAATTTTTTATACTACTTTATACTTTATAAGTAGATTAATATTAAAAAATTCAATATTAACTAATTCGATATTAGATTCAAAATAATGTCGGTTTAATAAAAAATGAAAAATTATCTTTTATACTACTGTATAATTATAAGTAGATTAATATTTAAAAAAATATTTAATATTAACTAAATCGATATTATATTCAAAATATTGTCGCTTTTAATAAAAAATAATATTTTATACTACTCTATAATTATAAGTAGATAAATATTTGGATTTTGTAATCGCCCCCCCCCACAATCATGATTAATTCCTGTATATAGTTTTAAAAAAAATGTCTTTACTTTCAGGTGTTAAGAGATTGTGAAAAGGAAAAAGAGGAAAATGATAAAATAATTTTCGAAATCAAATTAAGGGAACAGCAAGCTCTGCAAAAAAATGTCAATCATGATGAATTAGTAGAACGTTTTCAGGCTTTATATGCAACATCAAGAACTTTGAAGCAGAAAATAGAAAATCAATCTCAAATATTAAAGGATAAAATTGCTGATAATGAAGAGATTAGTTTTAAGATTTGTCAGGCAAAAGAATCTTTGGAATTAGTTAGAGAAAACAAACGAAAAGGGCTGGAAACAAAAAATTCACTTCAATCGTACATGGTGAAACATCCTAAACAATTAGCTGAAGAATTACGGAAATTGAAAGAAGAAACTCTCGATGAAGGTGAAAAACAAAACGTTATTTGTAAGAAAATTACAGAATTAAAAAAACGTTCCAAAGAATCTCAAATCATTTCCTCGAAAATTCCGCTGCTTTCAAATCATCTAAATCTAATTAAAGACGCCATAGAAAACTATGAAATGCTTGATAATGTTAGATTTGTATTTCTGATATTTAATGATTTTATTATTAATTTTTTCTCATAATAATTTATGGATTGATATCATGCAGTATTAAAAATTGATTAATTATTAAATTCAATATTCAATTATTCAATATTAAATTATTATTAGAATTTGAATTAAATGATATATAATAATAAGGTAGGAATAAAATAATGGGAAACTGAATCTGATTGGCTGCCAGTGCTCTGGATGCCAATTTTGCCTTTTATCAAACACAATTTCCCTTTAAAACCCTTCACTTTACTATTAGGCATTCTTTATCCTTACCCTATCCAATTAATGTTTTCCGTGTTTATTAAATGTTTCTGGAATTCAAATGGAAATAATTGATCATATATAATTATCTAGCAATCATTTATTCATTTTAAAATATAATTCTTTTAATATCAATGAAAATAAAATATTAAATGCAATATTAAAAATTGATAAATTATTAAATTCAATATTCAATATCAAATTATTATAAGAATTTGAATATAATATTACAACGGTGGGCAAATGCGGCTCTTCGTTGAGTAAACTGCGGCTCTTTGATAATTGAATTTTTGATAATTGAATTTGAAAATTGAATTCGATTTTTTTATTTTGAAATTTTTTCAACTGAATTTTTAAAAAAAATTTTTTTGTTGCAATTGTATTTTCATGGTTAGTTCATTTTTACCTGTGTCACAAAATAGGTGTAAACAGAATTAAAATTTATAGTGTCATTCGATGGCGGTATTTAGAATCAAAATTTAATATTTCCTTATTACATTCTACCTTGTTTGATTCTTTTTATAAGCAATATTTAAATAATACATGTCTCACTACACTATATACCAGGGGTGGGCAAGTGCGGCTCTTTGATGAGCCATGTGGCTCTCTAGGACCTCATGCATGCCCACCCCTGTAATATTATATAAACATTGTAAAAAGCATCTGATGATTAACAGCGCCATGAATGCCAATTTTGACGATGTCCAGAAAATATGGAGTTATAGGAGTTATATGGAGTCAGATAAGTTCAGGCGGAGCATAAGCTACTAAAATTTTAAAAGTGCTAGCTACAAGGAGTATTGGAAGGTTTAAAGTCAATAGATCAACAAATCATCGAATTAAAATTTGAAAAAAATCTTGTAGAGATACAAAAATTTTGTGGTCAGCAAATATGTAGGTGACGTCACCCTCTATATTTTAGTCGAAATAATATTTTGAAAATCTCAAATTAGATAAAACAAAAAAGTAAAAATTCACTTTTAAGTCAATATTTGCACTTTTTAATCAATAATTACACGTTAAAATCAATACTTAAATTTCTATTTTGAAAAAATTTACTCGTAAAAATCAATAAATGCACTTTAAAATCAATAAAAATTAAAAAAAAATCAATAATCTCGATAATCAATAATCTTGAAAATCAATGAAAAAATGAGGGGGCAGGGGGCCTCTGTTGCTAACCAGTTCGCGGTATGTAATGGTGGCGTAAGGGGCTCACATCTCCCTACTACGGGTCAGTTGCAAATGAGATGTTCAGAAAGGGAAGAAACGTGCAAAAACTGAAAATTGTTAATTAATTAATTGAAGGAAATCCGAGCTAAGTTAACAGGCAGAGAAAGTAAACCATTATCGTGATAGAAGGTGTAAAGGGAAACGGAAAAGATTATCACAAGGGAGACGCACGGTGGACCAGTTAATTATTTCCTTCAACTGAGAGAAAATGAAAAAGGCCGCGAGGCAAATATTCCTTAACTGTATAAAGGAACTCAAATTTAGAAACAATTGGCATTTTGGGTCAGTTAGGGATGAATAAAACGAAAGTAGGTAAACGAAAAATGGTTGAAATTAGAACATAGAGAAAAGAAAAAACGGATCAAGTTAAGTGAAAAGAATTAGGAAAAGAGATGAGAACCAAACCGGTCAGAGGGAGACTTATCGAATAGTCAGAATAGACATTTTTATTGCGATATTCGGAGTTTTGCAAATTGTAGATTTGAATACGAATTTGAATACAAATATACGCTGAGAATTGTTTGTCTAATTGTCTTTATAGAACACGTGGAGTCAGAAACACCGACTTTAATATTCATTTGAAAACCCAACAATATTCACCATTCCTACTGACGAATTTGTTTCACTTATGTTTAAAAGAATTTCTCTATCTGTAGCTTCTCTTAGCTCTTCGCGCATAATAAGCAAAGAAATTAGAATTCAGCTCACGTCTTACACAATTCTTTTATTCCCTATCACAGACCTGACCATCAATGCATAGTCGTCCTCGATATATCCACGTGGTTTAGAATGATAAACGCTTACACTTATTTCGAAATCTGCATTTTTAACAAGCTTTGATTTGCAATCTTCCCTCCTTGTTCAAATCGAGAATATCTTAGTACCCAAGGATAATATTGAAATTCATCTTCTATATGCAAATGTTTACCTCTCCCGGTTTTTGAAATGACAATCATAGTTAAAGAGCTAAAAACACAATTGTGTAATGTCTAGGTATTGTTATTAGAATTCTAAATGACATCGCATAATAACTAATTGAACACAACTAATGAAAAGTCCTCTTTTTAATAATTGAGAAGGGAAATTAAGTTATTTTCTGTTTGAAATATAGTATAAGTGGTACAAGCTCAATTAATGAAATATTCAAGGAAAAAATATTAGCACTCGGTAATATATTTGTGCACTTCTCATGGTCATATTGACCTTTATTGACTTTATCAATACAAATATCAAAAGTACGGATGCATATTTATGCTAAGCAACTACTTTAAATTCATTTCCACGCAAAATCAAACTTAACTAACTTCAAAATGGATCATAAATCTCTTTTTTATTATTACCTTCTTAAAACTATCAATAAAACAACTTTTCACTATTTATCAGTTTTCAATAAATACAGTTTTCGTATTAAATATAAATCAAAATATTGATCTAGCCTGAAAGAAATGAAATAAAGGAAAACTTTTTTAGACATCAAATAATTTCAAAAAGTCTTTGTTCCTACAAATATTTCCAAGGTTTCCAATTTGTATTTCGATAATCGAATCCAAAATAATGGAATTATAGCAGGTGTACAATTTCATTATATACTGTTGAGTTCCTATAGCCTAAAAAGAAAACAAATTAAAGATGAATAAAAAGATAAATGATGTTATCGATCATTCTTTATTTGCTTTGATTTGAAATCTTGAACAAACTTTAAATTCACAATGTTACAATTTCTAAATCAGAAAAACTTCGTCGTAATGTTAATAGTCTCTATTATCACATAAAATATTTATTTTACTAATTTATTATACAATTTATTCGAATTGCATGATATTCTATTTCTAGCTACAGAAATTTAAAAGTATTTATTTAACAAGAGAAAACATAATAATTATGAAATTGATTATTAAATTATGAAATTGATTATTAAATTAATAAAATATTGCTATCAACTATAAACAAATAACTGAGAAAAACAATATTTATTCAAAAATAACACTGATTAATAAAACCCTTACACATTATTATCACTAAACACAATTGACATCATATATTTCACAAGTTCTTTCATTCATTGATGATTTAGATATTTTATCATCTTATAAATATTTTTAAAATAATTTTATTTTTACAATTTTCATGACTGATTTCTTTTCAATTGACATTGTATTTATTAAAAAACTTGACTATGAATAACTAAAGATATAAAAAAACATCGATATCTTTACTGATAGTCGTTTTTTAATAAATACAATGTCAATTGAATAGAAATCAGTGATGAAAATTGAAAAGTTCTTATAATCATATTAATCAAATTTAAAGATTTCCTGATGACAATATATGAGAAACATCTCTAATTCTATCTCTAGAAAAAAAATGCTGAATAAAAATATAAATTTAACACCAAAATTTAAATTATTTATTTAACAAGCAAAACTTTTTGGACTGAGAAATCATTAAATTATTAAATTGATTATTAAATTATGAAATTGATTATTAAATGAAATTATTATTACTGTAAATAAGGGAAAAAAATAACCGAGGAAAAGCTTTTGAAAGTTTGAATTTATGTGCATGTCAATTGTTTCTATCCTTGTGCGTTCTTTGATGTAAAATTTGGTAACCGCTGCTATATGTTATAATTTTTCCAACAGGCATTTGTATATTTGATATAAATTATGTAGGAAATTCATACAATGGCAAAACCAGAAATAGAATTAAACAATCGATTAGTTACAAAGAGAGAAAAAATTATAAAGGAAATAGAAATGAACAACGAAAAAAATTTGTTACGATCAGAAGAGATTAACAAATTAAAAACAGTAAATTAATTCTGTTAATTATCACATCAAACTTGTCTTAGAAAATTGAAGATTTCGTAGCATATATAGGAAATTTAAAAGAGGAATTTAGGATCTTAGAAATGCATCAACAGGAAACTCGGAAACAACATAAGTATAATGAGGATGAGATTTTGCAAATTAATGATAGTTTTCGACAAATAGTAATTTTCTTTACAAGGACCAATTAAAGATCATTTAAATAAAATATTGTTTTAGGAGGAAAAATACCTTAGCAAAAAAGAGGAAATCGACCGAAATGTTGAAGAATCCTTAAATGAACTGAAAAATATCTATTTGTTAAAAAAATAATAAATTTATATTGATTATTATAAATAAATGTTTCATTAGTTATTTTTTGAGTTAGAACAATAATAAAGAATAAAAATAAAAATAAGAATAAAAAAAATAAAAATAAGAATAAAAAAAATAAAAAAAGAATAAAAATAAAGAACAAAAAACTGCATCCTAGTAAACCACACAAGTATATATTTTGGTTTAAATAAATCGGAGATAGTTTTAGGATTTTTTAACATTTCTAAATTTAGTCACTGTTACCATGCCTGTTAGGGAAAATGTAAAAAGTTCCAATATTTTTTGGGGGAAATGAAACTTATGTTTTAAAATTCGCGCCAAAATTCTTAAACATATAAACAACACACAAATATCCTTATGATAATCCAACTATTACAATTGTCATGAAAATTAGACTATTTTCGCTGATTTTACCAACTTTCTTTAAATCGCGCGCTATTAATTTAAACAAAACACAGCAATAACAAAAGACGAAGTTTAGTAACTATCTTTGAATACACATTACTCGACAGTTTAGTGTAGTTTTAATTCGAAACTCAGAATACCCTAAAGGCATGTTACATTGAACGGATAGTTCTTCAAAATTTCCAATTTGATTATCATGAAAATCTTTCTTTAAACTTGACCCGAATTTTCAATGTTTAAGTAAATGTTGTTTGTGGTTGACCGACGAACACCAATATTCTTGCGTTTCCTGACAGTTCATTGAGAGTTCGCGGCAAATCCTTCATTCTTCAATCATCATATATTTGGACATTAAATGTCCCTGTAATCAAATTCGTATAACTGACCTTTGAAATTCTCGCTTAATAGGGTTTTCAATTGCGGATATCTAGCGTTACCACCAGATAGATCTCTTCGATAAACAGGCTGTTGAGCGATCCACAGTTTCGTTGTTATTATATCGTCTTTCAGTTTCTTGTGTCTCTCTTACTTGATAAATTACTTCAATAATTTCTTTTTTCTTTGCGAATTGTAAGTTCCACTAAAGTTAGCTATATTAGTCGAGAATTTAAAATTCACAATAAATATTGCAGAAAATATTCGATTACGATATAAACAATCAATACAAAATTATTATTAAATTAAATGTTAAATTGCTTCTACATAATGGTTTTTTCATATTAATTTTATCAGATTTGTTTTTCAATGATAGGTTGATTATTTTAAAATCTCAATGTCTATAGTTTTATGTTATTTCATTATCGAAATAATTTTTCATATTAAACTACTCACATGCATAATTTTTCTGCACACAGCCAACACATGCAGGTTAATAGATTTCTATCATAATCCAGGCTATCAAGATATCAGGACAGCTGATCTGTCATACCTCGGTAATCCGATAGACTCCTGTGCCGTTGTAGGATGGTACACTGTAACGCTCCGAATAAATTTATTTATAGTATGCCCTTGTGTCAAGATATCACGCTAGCAAAAGGCTGAGAAGCTCTGTAACTCAACCTGCAAATTTTAACGCTGATACTAAGATTAGGATATAACACTAAACTGCGGCATCCCCGACAATATATACATCACTATGAGGGTCTACTTGTTTAAGATCCTGTAGGCAAAATCAAGTTGACAAAGGGGATTTGCCTTGATAATATTGATAAGGGGTCATTGCATAATTACGTCACGCTCGAGTGGGTGTGTAGATGAGTTGAGCTAGTTGTATTTTATGGACCACAAGAATTATTATTGCAACAATTTTCCTCTGCTACTATGCTACAGTGATGCTGATATTTTGGCTAGATAACGATGACTAACAATTATTGCTGCTATAACAAGTTCCCAAGCAGTCTAGAGGACCGTTTGGTATCACTACTCTAACCTCATTTCGTGAACAATAAAATGACGTCACTATGGGTGGGTGGGTATATCATCAGAAATGTGACAAAAAGTGACTGGGTGGGTCATTTTGGCGTGACGTAATTATGCAATAACCCTTAATACCGATTAAATAAATGCTTATTTGGGATGTTAGTATGAGAACTATGAACCATATCAAGGGTACAAAGTCTAATTAACCATGAGAATTCTTCTGCAAGCATAACAAAAATCGATTATTTTGATTTGCAGATACACTTGTTTGTCGACGTAGAATTTTTCTTGTGTTTGCGTACATTAATCTTCGTTCAAAAATTGTTTATCCTAGCAGTATTATGTTTTCCTAGTATGGGGAGTTACATTTCAAATCAAAATTACAAACTTATTATAAGTTTAATTATATTTAATCACATGCTATTTTGATGTTAATGAATTCACTCATAACTATTACGACACTAAGGCTAACGTACAAAACAACGGGAGTGATACAATATTCCCCATGCACAAATGCAAATTTTGTGTTCCGCTGAAGCTTCTGACCGAATTTGGGAAAACGCTAGTGAAAGTGATGATATCTGTTGCATTTCACGTTTCAAACTATATAGTATTTATGGTGACTACATTATAGTAAATACCACTGGCATAGTGTCCCGTGAAGACAATACACCAAAATTAGTCTGTAAGCAGCTTTTCTATCAATTAATTGATGCAGTACTCGAAAAATTTAATAACCACTAATCCAAAGGGCAACCAAGTTAATGTGAGCTCAACACCTAATACAAGAAATTTCTTTGATTTCCATCCTATCGAAATATTTGTCAAATTCTCTTTCATTGCCCAAGGTTAATAAGGAACAGCTAAGGTGCTAGATGAAAGTCGCAGTCTTTTATTACTAAAAAATTTGGCTCAACTAAGAGTAATAAAAATTCTCCCGCTGATACTCTGAAATTAATTCTGCTATTGCGAGAAGGATTACCTTTGCTTAATAAATTTTTATACTCTGCTTTGACCTTTGGTGCATCTATAGACGTACATGAAAATAGTTTCTCATCACTTTAGCGAATTTAAATATAGCTCAGACGCTCTATATCGCAGGGATGACTGCGAAATTGTATACTATATTTTTTTGAAAAGACAGTGACATAAGCATTGATAAATGATTAGCAGTTTGCCTAAAATCATATTGTTTGCTAAGGAGATCATGTTGTGCGTGACTTTCCGCGATGAGGTCGTCACGAATCTTTTCCAATCTCGTAATCAGTTTATGTAGGTGCCGGTTGGAGCTAAGTGGCTTTTAACTGATTGTTTTTCTTGCAATTTAGATACACGCTATCTTAATTTTCTTATCTCTGCCATAATTATTTTTTGCTATATTTACTCTTACTTCATCCATATTTTGTTTTATTATTCGTGTCCAGAAACAATTCGTATACAGTTAACGAAGCATTAGGTTATACGCCTGAGGCGGAATATATTAGATCCAGGAGTCTAAAGATGAATATAACGAAGTTTTCGTGTTTATTCAGCTGTACTGACATTATCCTCCGCCTCAAAAATCTCTAGCGTTACTTCAAATTAAATTGGCAGTGTTACTTATGATCCCGTAGATTTTGTTCCTACCACATTACACAGTCGCGATATTGTGGTGATTATGGACGACACTTAAAATTATAAAAAGCTGCACTGTTACTGTCCTATGTTTTTGCATCTAAAAAGTAATTATATTATAATCTCCAGCATGAAAAAAGAATATCGTTAAAAGTAGAGTTATTTATTAAAAAAAATGGTCTGTGTCTATGTTAAATGTTACGAGAATATCTTTTAATTGTTTTTATTAAAAAATTCCGAATCTAAAAGTTTATTAATAATACAATATTATTTAATTGTTAAATAAACTTTTAAACCTTGAACAAAAAAAAATTTATCAAACGAATTTACTATTTTAATATTTAAAATTAAATATAAAAATTAATTTTTTTTTGATATTCAAAAATTTTAGGCAGTGTTTTTCAAATGAATTATTTTTGTTTGTTCGTTCAATAATAACTATTTTTTGCTTTTTTATTTGTCAATAATTAAGATTTTCTTATTTCATTCTTTACTTTTAAATATTTGTGGATCCATAACTAAGATTTAAATTCACATAAGAATATAAACACTTAATAAAATATTATTTAATAAAAATTATTTTAATTTTCAAATTAATATTTTTTAAGAATTTTTTATTATTAGTTATTTGTATTTTTTGTTATGCATGTAAATATAATTTAAAGTTTTTTTATCTAATTTTTATTTACTTTCTTAAATAATAAATTTATTATTTAAGTTGTTTAAATAATCACTTATAGATTTTTTTGGTTTTTATTTAAATTTAATAAATGTATAATGCATTCTCTCAATCTTTTATGAAAAAATATGGATGGACTTCAGGTATATAGGGTATATAATGTGTTATTTAATATTTATATTTTATTAGGAGAAGGACTTGGAAAAACTAATCAAGGTATTATTGAACCTATTAAAGCCACATTAAAATTCGATTCACACGGGGTTCATTTTAAAAGATAATTTATTCATCATAATATTAATTACAGCTATCTTACAAAGAGATTGATACAAACCTAGAATCAAAATGGTCAACAATGTTTAGTTCCAGTGCTTCAAATTTACAAATTACAAACGATAATATTATAACTGCTGTGAAAACAAATTCTAAAGAAGAGCAACTAAATCTATCTGGAGTCAATAGTCTATATAAAAGTTTTACCAAATCCAAAACGGTAATGATGGATGGATTGGAGGTTAAAGAAAAAAAGCTTAAAAAAGATAAACGGAAACTAAATGAAAACGAATGTAAAACTACAGATGAACCACCTAGCAAAAAGAAGAAAAAACATAATTCTTCAATTGAAACTAGTCAAAATATTGTTAATTTAGAAATACAGGAATCAGGTGATAACAAAGAGGAAAAAACCAAAAAGAAAAAAAAGAAAGATAGTAAAAGATTTGTTGATAATGAAGAAGTTATTCAATTAATATGCGAAGAAATGCCTAAAAAGGAGAAAAGAAAAAAGAAGTCAAAGAACATAATCAATGAAATAAGTGAAGCAATGAAACCAAATAAGAAAAAATCTCAAGTTGAAATCATCCAAATTACAGATGAAAAGGAAAAAAATAAGAAAAAGAAGAAATGCAAAAAAGAGTTATCAGAGAAACAGATTCTCGTTGTCCAGGATTCGGCGCAAATGACATGCCACCTGGCAGCTCGATCTGGAATCACAATGTCAGGCAAATTAGCTCGAATCCAGAAACTCCATGAACAAGAGTTGCTTAAAAGTCTTTCTGTGAAATCTGTTAATTGAAATATAATTTTATTTTCCTTGAAATTGATTGGCTGATGATGATTGGTTGAATTAATATTTATTATGAAAATATAATGATAAATATATAAATGTATATATTTAATACTTGATAACAATTATAATATATCTCCACTACCGTAATATTTTAATATCTCAATCTAATTTCTCGCGCTATTAATTTATTATTTTTTTAATTTGTTACTATAAATAGTAACTTTTGAAATTCATCTTAATAACCCTACTTTTGGGATATTATTTAAAAAGTAGTTTTTTTTTCATTATATTTACCAATGACAATACTTGCTTACAATATACCAGACAAAATTTTTACACAATAGGCTCATTTATGACCTTTTTTGTATCCTTTTCAAGTCAAATGCTCTCAACATTAGATGTCAATGAACAATTTTTGTAATAATATCAAATATATTTTGTATTGAACGCAATATATAATACCTGAACATACGGGATACGGCTTGTTGCGTTCTAGCGATATTATATATTACTTTTTTAGTATACGGATGCCCTATATCGTGGCATGATTTCTTTTAAGTTTGGCCAGTACAGCTGGTCATAATGCATCGTTGAACGTCTGGAACAAAATTAGTGGACAGCATTGCTGGCATACCGTCTGTGAACGGTTAATGTTGACAAAGTTTCCTAAAGATGTTCACAGTTTTAATTTTGACCCCAGAAAAATATATTCTTTCGGTTACTACAGAGTTTAAGCTTTATCCGGATTCATAAATGGCTTATTTCAACCACCAGAAAGCAATACAGACTTTGTATTAGTCCTTGGGTTGTTGATTAATCTTTTTGGTATAATGACTCTTGAACATAGCCTTGGTCATTCTCACGGTGAGAAAGATGAGTCTAAGCACAACCATAGTCATGGTTAAAATCATGAACATTTCCAACATGACTGTAGCAAAGTGTTTGTTTGAATGTGCTAGCATATACCTTACGATCCCTGGGGGTAATATTTAGTTCGTTTTTGATGGATAGATATTTTAAATTGCCGATTCTTGATCATTTTCCGATCTGTTATCCCATTACATGATTCGTTGTGGGAAGGAAATCAATATAAATTGTTTTTATATGTTCAGTTTTTATTCATATAGTGTTTTGAATGCACATTTCATGATACCTTTTTTTAATTAATTTTATCTTAAGTCTACCATATTTGCTTGAAATCGCTGTAGCCTTCGACTAATAAATAAATAGCCTTTCTGTGATTCGATCTTCTCCATGTTTTTTTGGTTAGAAATATTTTATATCGAAATTAATAATATTTAATATTAAATATCGATATTCAATATTTCGAAATTAATAATATTCGATATTTAATATCATTCATAACATATTAATCATAATATATAAATAAACACAAATAAGTGCAATGTCTTTTTATTGTACCGCCGATTGTTAAAAACAAGTGTTAACCAATTCATATTCGTTTAGCGTACAACATGTGTTTTTTAATTGACTGCACTCTTCTGTTTGCGCTCTTTTGTCGTGCGCTCTTTTGACAGGGTGCCATTAATTTTCTCGGGTTCTTCTACTTTATCTTGAGTTCAATATTCCCTTTTTAATTATTTGGAAATTTTAAATTTAAGAACCCCAAAATAATTATATTAAGGGTGTTCCTGAAAGTTTGACAATTGTTGACAAGGGGAGAGTGATTAAAAATTGCTGACATAATTAATGTATGCCCCTTAACTGATAAAAATATGTTGAAATACTCATCTGCTTTGAAAATTCCGAGATAATACAAAATATCTTTCTTCTCTTTAATTTTTAATCAACGATCTAATACGAGACCACTCAAAACACTACGTCCAAAATATTAATTGTACATTTTATTATTTAATAAATCATTCAATTTTTTTAATGAATTACGTCTTGAAAATGTTAGTAATATAGAAAAATTAGAAATAATCTATGAAACGTAGGATTTAGTCAGTGCGAAGAAATATAATATTTAATAATTTAGTAATATTTTAAGTGACCTCCCAATGCTAGTGTATATGGCTCAGACAAAGACAATTGAAATATTTTTATCATCCCAAAATTGGATAATAAATTGTGAAGGTTCAACATCCTTTCATACTGCACGTCATTGGGTTATATGGGGGATTAATCTTTATATTTCGGAGCTTCAACCGGGTCATTGATCTCAAAATATCCTAAAAACTATTGAATTTTAATTTAAAAAATTTATAAAATAATTTTTACAAATTTTTATAAAATATTCCCAAATTCAAAATAAAAATTTGTACTCTTGTAATTTGGATTTGCAATGAATTGACTGCTCTTTTTAAATAAACAACATAAAATTTCATTTTAATATTATTTTTTTTTGTTTTATTGGTCACTTTTGATCCATTTAAATCGAAAGCCAATAGGAATCTGAAAGGCTATTATAAAAATACTTTAAATTCATAGATATTAAACATGGATCCATCATTTTATTTTGTTTTTATTGTCGATTCTAATTTTCTGTGAATCTGCTCAAGAATTCCTGATTCTCAAAGGCACATTTACTCATAATGAAGCCAGCAAATTCTGCGTCACAAATAATCTCATTCTCGCCACAGTTGCGACAACAGAGGATTTGAATTATTTGAAAAAGATAATTAAAACAATGCATTTTCCAAGAAGGCTATGGACCCAGCCGTTTATGTGGATGAAAAAGTGTGACTGTTGGTGGAATACCAGCTTCGAAAGTTCGAGTGAAATCCTTATTTCAAACGTCCAATTTATGAACGAACACCAAATTAAAATGTGTATTTATTGGGATTATTATCAAGGACTGTCAGCAGAATCTTGCAACCAATATATGGCTGGCGCCGTTTGTGCCAGAAACCATTCCGATATCAGCAAGTCAGATCTCCGAGACAAAAATTCTCCCACTCCAATAGATAAATTTATTCCCATTCTTTTCATTTTGCTGATCTCCATGATATTCAACTGTAGTTTTGGATTTTTTTTGATAAAGATTAAAACAAAAAATAAAACTGTCTCGAATCATATTGTTGAAAATATTATTTCGAAAAACTTCAACAGAAACAACTCTAGTAAATCAACAAACGAAAATCTTTTATTTGACAACATTGAACCGGTCATTTTTCAGTGCCATGAAATAGAAAACAGATTGTAAAATTGGAGAAATTTTTTTTTAAATTTTAATTATCGTCATTTTACAGAAATGGCAAATAAAATAAAAATCAATATTTGAAATATAAAATTAAAAATTAATTTTTAATTATTTTTAATATATATTTATTGATTATTTATGGATTTTAATAAATTTTTGGAAACCTATTTTAAACACAAAATGGCACTTTATATTTATCATGTAATTATGATTCCTAATTAATAATGTGAAACTTATTATTACTATTATTATTTGCCATTTATCTATAATTCTAATAATTAAAATAAACGATTTAATAATTTTAATTTATAATTAATTTATAATTTAACTTTTAACATTATTAATCACAATAAGAACAATTGACTAAACAAATTAAAATTATAATCTTATTACAAAATTTCGTGAGGAATAGCATTATAGCATTCTATAAGACTCAAATTCACAATAACTTGACTACTGTTGGGGTTCGATGAGATAGGCACAAAAAGAAAGTTAAAATCAATAAAAATATATCAAATTCACAATAATAATTAAAAGTACAAAAATATTAATTAAAAAATCAAAAATTAAAATGAATATTTTGCTTAGAATTTTTTGATAACTTACTGAAAATTTTTTTTAAATAATTATTCCCTTATTAAAAATTAAGTCAATGGGGGTCCCAAGAAGGAAATAATTACAAAACGATTAATTAGCTAATAGAAAACCCGAGCAGTGTGAGAAAATCCGAGTGATCAATCTAATTAGGTTGACGCAACTGAAAGGTAATGAGAAAAATTGAATTAGCAGACGGGATATTAAATTGTGGCCTGCTGTTAAAATAAATAAATTACCCAAACCAATTATATCGGTAAAGAGAAGCCCGGAGGAAAGATATCAAAATTAATTTGATGAGAAAAGAATATAATTACGAGATGGGTATAAAAGGTTCAGTGAAGTAAACAGAATTCCCATGGATCGAAGAAAGATTAATATTGCATTGAAAGGGAGTCGAAGCGAATTTAAATTTAATGCTAACCAAATCATCTTGAGTCTTAGTTGACCAAAAAGGGAAATCTCCCGCTGTAAGATATATACCTGCGCAAGAATAAGGTTGAAATTGAAAAGTGTGCAGCGTAAAGAGTTACTTAAAATGGTGTAAACTGAAATTTTTTCAGTAAAGTGTAATATAAATAAAAGTGTAATTGTGATAATTTTGAATAAATATTATTGTGTTGGTTTGTTCGACATGCTTAATAAAATGACATCAAGGAGTCAGACAGTGACACCGACTTACACAAAATACCCAACACTACTAATTCTCATTTTTACTATAACTCTACGGGTTTTCCTTTTAAATTAACAACAAATTAATGCAAACTCAATATCGGTTTTCTCAAATCATTTCAAAATCATTTCTATTTTTAATTATTTGATAAATTTTCTCTTACATTTTTTCTACGATTCCCCCCCCCCCCCCCATTTCCCTTCTATTTTATGCCTTTCCTTAACTTCCACATTTGGGTTTATAGTCTAGCATGTTAATGTATTTTTTTTGCACGCTACCACAACACCAAATTACAACAATCACTCACCTAATTCTTTTGCGATTGTTTGGGCTTTAAAGGTTTCTAGTTATCAAGCCTTCCAAAAATAAATTTAGTATTTCATCTTCAAAATTCCAATTTGTTGACTTACACTAGTTAATTAGTATTTTTAAATCTTTTATATTAACTTCACTGGCGTTGAATGTATGTGGCACACACATCCTATGATGGATAATTAACCCACATCCAGCCATCCGATCGTGCTAAAACTTGGAAAATAGATTCATTTTATTAAATAGATTTCCTTTGTTTTTTCAACATCTTCCAATTCTTTCTTTAAGTTTAATATTCCTGTAATCAATAATGCTGTTTTTTATGTTCGATTTTCCCTTCTAAATTATTTTAATTAATTTAAACAATGATCATATTTTAATATTTTAGTCATCCTCATCAGTTATAACGAGAGGATTTGTTTTTATTAACTGATTTCTAAGGCAAAAAAATAATTTCAAAGATATAATTGATAAAACCTTCTCCATGGAAAATTTGATTAAAATGATTAATACCTACCTTTAAAACAACACAATCAAAATAGGCTATTCAACTTTTACAGAGATGTCTAAAAAGTAATTTATGATTGAATTGAGCAAAATTTATTTCTAAATTGTTTCTCCTAAAATGAGAATTCCCGAATAATTTAAGTTGTCTTTTAAAATATTCAGAAAAAAATTCAAAAAAAATTTTCACTTGGGAACTCAAGTCTCCGGAAAGTTTTTGAACCACTGAATAATATTGACAGATTATGTTGAAATTTTATATTATAAATAAAAAATATTTTATTGAAATTCTTTTTCTTTTTTTTTTATAAAATTACTTTGTAA